>JAPMOQ010060680.1:158703-175650 GCA_026543055.1 Argiope trifasciata
CCACACCAGCTGGAGGATGTTTGGCCTGACAGATTTAACATGCAAGAGACCTCCCTCAATCGGAGGTTCTTCTGTGGAATCGAGTCCCGAACCTGCAACCCTCCGGTTCCGAAGTTGGGACTTTACCACCAGGCCACCACATCCAAAAAATAAATTACTTGAAAGTATAATGAAGAGCATAAAATATTCATTATTTTACACCCATAAAACAGAGCAGCTAAACGAAGCGACACGAAAAAAGTTATTCTCTTTATTTCGGATTAGGGCTTTTTTTTTATTTAATAAGAATAATATTTTGTGCTTCAAAAAACAATTTATAGATAATGCCGAAGAACATTTTTGCCCAAAATTTGATTATCGAATCAAAGGTATTTAAGATATTTTTCTAGCTTAAATTCTTTGTTTATTATTCTCTTTGAAGCAAAATTTTGAGTCAAGATATCAGGAAAATTAATCAAGACACTGAAGATATTTTTTACTGTTTCTCCCCACTCCTATAACGGTTACAAATACACAAAATGCGCGTATTTAGTTATATGAAACCTCACCGAACTATTATTAGAAGAGCATTAGTTTCTAATAAAAAAACTCAAAAGAATTCATTGTTTATTATAAATATGTTGATGTAACAGTAAGACAAAAGCAATTCTAATAAACCAAAAAGTAAAAATGAAATATACGATGTCAAATTTTAAGTTATCATTTCCACATATATATTAAGTTATCACTAAATTTGTATGTCATATTCTAATAAATCAGCAAGTTAAACCAGTTAAGAAGAGTCTCTAAGTTTAATAATCATTAAAAACAATTTTTATATTTATTTTGTAATACACTAAGCAGTAGAACTTTAATTATTTTGCCTCTTTCAATTTTCAAATTATTATTTATTATTATAAACATTTTAAAATTTTGTATTTTGAATTTATTTTTAATTAGATAGTTTCTTCTTCATGAAATTGAACTTAATTAACAACTTTGTTTTAGAATTAAATACATTTCACTTCCATTGATATGGATTCCAAACTTCAAAATTCGATTTCTTCGATAAATGAAAAAAAATTAATAACCAAGCTCGTATTCTAAATTTCGCGAAATTGACCTTATAAAGGCCAAATTGGCAACCCCGACTCTTTTACTGATCGAGTTGAGTTGTTCTCAGTGGTTGGTAATTAAGCCACATTTTGGTTGGTAGATTATGGCAGCGAAGGTTTTTAATTCATAAAACGCAGTCGACCGTCTGCTGCTGTGATGATAGGAAATGCAATTAATAGTTATCAACTTTTGTTTCTTGAAGTTTCCTATCCGGTTTTTGTTTCTAAAAGTTTTCTATTTGTTCCCCTCGTCATGTTAGAGGAAAAAAGTGGCAGCAAGGATTTTTTAAAAATAAAATATAATTTATAAAAAATATAATCTATTCTTATAATAAAGCCCAGTGTGTGTGTGTGGGGGTGTGTGCTGGCGCTCTACAGGACAGACCGTTGGGTCTACAGCTATCAAATTTGGTGCATGTATACCTTGGAGCCATTTTTTTCGAATTTCTAATTAGAATTTTAATTAATTAAAAATTAAGAGACATTAAGATGTTTTTCCGCTATAACTTCTGAAAATATTATTGCACAAAAATGATTTTTACACTTTTGTAAAATTAAAGAATAAAATATTACCTTCCAACGGTACCAGTATTTTAATATATAACTTAAGCTTCTGTTTGTAACGAATTTTCAAAGAAATATTTTAACTATATTTTTCAACAATATATTTGTGACAAAACAATAAAAATTTAATCTTCACGAGCACGTTGCGGGTGGAAGGGAAAAAATTGTCAATATGTTGTCATCAGATAAAAACTCAAATTTAAAAAAAATCTTGAATTAAAAATATAAAAATGTAATTTTGAGCCCGTGTCTGCATGAAATGAAATAAATATGAAATTTTTTTTCTAAAAACAAAATGCAAAGAAAAAATTGTGTGATATTTACCTTATTATTAATTAAATAAATGAGCTTTATTTAAGACAAACATGGTTTAATATACATATTTTTTCAATTCAAGATCCAACAGCTAATTTCTAAAACTTTAATAATAGAAATGCACCGATAAAAAGGGTCTAGGTGAAGTAAATAACTACATGGTGTGTAATATGAGTCATAAATACTTTAAAAAATGAAGAATGTTTAGCTTTTAAATAAAAAGAAATAAACTTCAATCCACTCAGTCTCTAAAACTGACTGATTTATGAATATTTGAAGATCACTATTCAATAAAAACTAGTAATTTTATACCACTTCAATGACTATTCCAAAAATGATACCAATCAAAGCTCAATTTTAATATTGACTCGTCTAAGAATGAAAATGTTGAAATTTCCAAACATTTTTATTCAAACCTCGTATATCGATCAAATTTGATAGAAAAAATTGAAACCTTCAATTATTTATTTGAAAGTTGAAGTGTCAAGAACATGTCGTAGAATATCTAAACTTATAATAAAGCTCAACGTGTGTGTGTGCGTGTGCGTGTTGGCACTCTACAGGTCAGACCGTTGGACCTACAGCTACCAAATTTGGTACATGTGTACCTTGGAGGTTGAGAATGTGCACCTCGGAGCCCTTTTCTCAAAATTTTTAATTAGAATTTGAATTAATTAAAATTTAAGCGAAATTTCGACGTTTTTCCGCTATAACTTCCGAAAATATGATCGCACAAACATGATTTTTACATCAATTTAAAGATTTTAAAAAATTAGCTTTCTAATGGTATCATTGTTTTAATCTATAGCTTAAGCCTCTATTTTTAACGAATTTTTAAAGAAATATTTTGACCATGTTTTTTTGAGCACGTGACTGGATAAAATAA
The DNA here is from genome assembly GCA_026543055.1 of Argiope trifasciata. Classification (NCBI taxonomy): domain Eukaryota; kingdom Metazoa; phylum Arthropoda; class Arachnida; order Araneae; family Araneidae; genus Argiope; species Argiope trifasciata. Next base: position 161,563 of record JAPMOQ010060680.1, read on the forward strand.
AAAAACATAAAATGTGATATTTTCTAAAAAAATAAATGCAACGCACAGGTTTCTATAATCGTTTGCAATATCTAAATCATTTATTCAACAAATCTTCTTTATTTATGGTAAACCTGATTGAATTTAGACAGGATATGCATTGAATTCCCGACTTAATGGCATATTTCTATAATCGTTTGCAATATCTGTATCATTAATTCAATGATTTTTTTTCCATTAAAAATGTGATAATTACTAAAAAAAATAAATGCAAAGCCAAGGTTTCTATAATCGTTTGCAGCATTTAAATCATTTATTCAATATTTTTTTTTCCTTTTTCGCTTTTTTTAAAAAAACATATTTAATATTTTGGCAGCATCACGGAAAAAACCATTTTTAATTTCAGGCCAATCAATGCCCGGAATGACTTCAAGGCTAATGAATATGTGACTTTATTGAAAATTTTAGAACGCATTACTCATTGCGAACCAGCTGGTCGCCAAAGGCGGCTAGTAATTTATAAAACTAAAAGATGCATAAAATTTAGACTTAATATTTAATTATGTTTATAGACCAAAATATAATAGAATATTAGTCGCATCATTTAAATCCTTTAAAAAGCAAAAATAAAATCTGAATTATATGATGAAACTAACTAATTTTTGTTAAATATTTCTGGAAATATTACATAAATTATTGAAATTATTCAATAATACACATAATGACTCTTCTTTATTTATATTTTTTAAATGTTTGGTTTCGGTAAAAAAATGTTTTTAATATCAATTTTCAATTTAATCATTTCCACTTTAAATTAATATTGAAGTTTTGCAACAGCTTACAGATAATTAGAGAAACACGTAGTACGTGACGAGCTTAAGGCCTTTATAATTGCAAGAGTGAATTCTATGACTATTAAAATTTGAATCTTAAAAATATTTTGAAGTAGCTATTAAAAGGCATAAAGCATTTAATATTAAGACATTCACATAAAGCATTTAATATTAAGACATTCACATAAAGCATTTAATTGACAATGACACTGAATAAAGTATTTGATTCATAATTTTAAACATCAGTAAAATTGGCTAACCAGCTGGTCGCCAAAGGTGATAGTAAAATTTATATATCTGCAATCAAAGAAGCATACGTAATAATAATGCTGTACTGGTAAAAGCAGGTAAAAAGTAAGGGATAGAGAGAAAAAGATAAGGGATTTTAGATTTAAAAAAAATAGGCGTGCGTGTTATAATTATTATTAAAAATTCTGAAAACAAGTTTCTCCCCTTGAATAAAACGAGAAGGTTCATACCAGTGCCTTCTTGTTTTTAACGCATCTTATTCTTCTAGATAAAGCATTTGAGGCATACTATAAAATGTTTCTCTATCAATAATTCACATGTTTCAATTCTGAAGATTCAAAGTTTCAATTGAAGGTTCAATTGACATGCTAGCAATCATTTTAGCGTTTTTCAACTCTGAGGATTTTGATATTTGTAATCATGCCATTCTATGCTTGTCAGGTTCCATGTATATGAACATGATCATTTAAGACCAGCTTAAAAAATGAAATTTGGCTCCTGATTTTGAATCTAAGTTATTGATATGTTTCGAGCTTCAAAACAAACTTTTTACGAGGAGCTATGCTTTGCCCTGAATAACTTCAGAATTGTTTACAAGGTGTTATAGATCAATACAATAAACGATAATATGTAAATTTTTTTTATAAATCTTCATAGGGTTTGAACAAAAAATTTGGATTTGTAACTATTAATATCTTTTAACAATGTTGGGCCATGTTGGCCTGGTGGTAAGGCCTCGGCCTCGGAACAGGAAGGTTTCTGGTTCGAAACTCAATTTCACAGAAGAACAGTCGTGTGAGGGGTCTCTTGCACGTTAAACTTGTCAGATCAGGCGTCCTCCTGCTGGTGTGGTGTGGAGAGGAGAGGAGAGGGTACCAGTTCAGGTGTCGTCCTCGTCATCTAACAGTGATTCGGAATCACGAAGTCCGTCGCAAAATAGCCCTAGTGTTGCTTTACAACGGGGCGTTGATATAGCTACACTAAAAGTAAGCTAAGCTTTTAATAATGCACGGTTATGGGATATTTTAGGCATCGCTAGTATATTGTCCTTCCTTCAATTGAAAATTTCAAATAAGTTTAATTGTTTACAATCTACTACAACTCTTAACTATACCTGGAAGCATAGTCTAGTCAAGAGTTGTAACAGCTTGCAACAATCGAACTTATCGATCTATAACGCCTTGTAAATGATTAGAGCTTCCACCTTTTTGAAATTTTTAATAAATGGAATAATTAGAGAAAAATTAATTAGAGTATAAAATTGGCTTCAGAAGAAAAAAAAGAAATTTAAAATAAAAAACATACAAGTTTTTAGTTGAAAATATTCATAGTTATATCTGTAAAATATCTAAATTACAAATAAAACATATATGGAACAATCTAAGAATGGAGAAAGTAATTACGGAAAGGTTAAATTTATTTGAATGCCTTTTTTTTTCTGCATAATTGGATATCAAATGCTAAGAACTTCATACCTCTTTAAAATATTCTCTTGCTGAAGATGTGAAAATGTTGGCTCTTTTATATTACATTTTTTCACTTTTATTTTATATTTTTTTCTCATAAGCCTACTAAAATGTTATTTCTTTTTGCAGAATATATTCTAAAATAAATAAAAGTTTTGTTCTTGTTGTTCAAAGTAAGAAAACAAAGCGAAGATTGTAATTCGAAGTCAAAGATAAAATAAATTTAATATTTCATTGCAGAACTAAAAAATATTTTTAAATAGTTTATAATATATAAATATTTAAAAAATAAATTCAATAATATTATTTTATAAGAATAATCGTACGATAGACGTCTTCATATTTTTACAAAATTAATTTACAGCATTTTAGAATGTTATAAAAATCGTTTTATTGTTCTAATGTGCTCTGAAATTATCAATAAAAATATCATGAATTTTCTTCACCTTCATATCAATTGAAACTGAAGGGTTTGCAGCAAAAACGATGCAATTCCAATTAGGGGATTTTGTTTAGTTAGTTTAGTTTAGTTATATTAACGTCCCGTTTCAAAGCAACACTAGGGATATTTTGGGACGGACCTCGTCATTTTGAACCACGGTCAGATGACGAAGGCGACACCTGAACTGGCACCCCCCTCTCCACACCACGCCACACCAGCAGGAGGACATTTGGCCTGGCAGATTTAACGTGCAAGAGACCCCCTCACACGACGGTTCTTCGGTGGAATCGTGTCTCTAACCTGAAACCCTTCGGTTCCGAAGGCGATAGGGGATTTTGGAGTTTATCATGTTATAAAATAAAAACATGCTTGTTTGGTGCCAGTAAAATATAGCTCCAATCGTTAATTCTCGCATTAACTCAAGCGATGGAGCTGTTGCCACATTAGTTTGTTGCAATACAGGGGTCACTCTCCTGCTACAGCCGGTTTTCTGCAAACTTAAATAATTAGAAGTTCCTACTTTTTGCCGCAAACCCTCAATTTTTAACAATATTTCACACTTCAAGGTGAATATACTATATAGTAATATTAGTAATATATACTAATAGTAATACATATATGTTAAAGTAAAAATGATAAATCGGTGATTATATAAAATTTCTGGGTGATTATACATAATCACCATTGTATTTGATAAACATAATAAATCATTTCATATGTATCAAATTTACCGGTTAGTTTATAAAATCTCCATTACGAGTTGGGGATTTTATAAACTAACCGTAAACTTGATAGATATGAAATGATTTATCACATTTATCAAATTCAGTGGCGATTAGGTATATTCACCCGGAATTTTTATATAATCATCGAATTTATTACTTTTACAATATTTGTAATATATATACTAATATTAGTAATATATATACTAATATAGTGAACATATTTCACTATATTATGATAGAAAACCTTTGTTCTGCATTTGGCTCATGTCTGTCTAAGAGAGCACTATTTATTTTCTTTCACCATTTTATGAGAGTATGACACCTCTTTCTTTTTACTAAATATCAGTAATGACCAGCAGTGGTAAAAATACTGCCAACTGAATATCTTGGGGCATAAATCGTATACTGCTTCGAAGAAACAAAAAAAAGACACCCCCATACTCTATTCCTCCCCCCAACTGAAACATTCCCAACAATTGATCACGACTCTTCCGTTGCAAGAAAAAAAATTAATACCCAGCTCGTATTCTAAATTTCACGGAATTGGCCTTAAAAATTCCATATTGGCACCTCCAACTCTTTCGCTGATCGAGTTGAGTTGCCCTCTATGTTCTTTTGGTAATTAAGCCATATTTAGGTTGGTTGATTATGGCGAAGGTTTTTAATTCATAAAACGCAGTCGACCGTCCTTTGTTATGATGATAGGAAATGCAATTAATAGTTATCAACTTTTGTTTCTAAAAGTTTCCTCTTTGTTCCCCTCGTAACGTTAGAGGAAAAAGTGGCAGTAAAGATTTTTTAAAAAATAATATATAATTTATAAATCTGCTGTCAAAGAAGCATACGTAATAAAAATGCATATATATACTAATATTAGTAATATATATATTAATTGTAATGTATATACTAATACAGTGAACATATTTCGCTATATTATCATAGAAAACTTTGTTTCGCATTTCGTACCTGTCTGTCTTAGAGAATAATCTTTTACCATTTTATGAAAGTTCGATACCTCTTTCTTTTACTAAATAACAGTAATGATCAGCAGTGGTACAAATGCTGCCAACTGAATATCTTTGGGCATAAATCGCATACTGCTTCGAACAAGAAAAAAAAAGACAACCCCCCATACTCTCTTCCGCCCCCCTACTGAAACATTCCCAACAATTGATCGCGACGCTGCCGTTGCAAGACGCCACATCAGCAACTCTTTTTTTCTTCTTTCGTTTAGCAACATGATGAGTCCCTGGGGCCACTCGCTTCACATCAGTCTTACACGCTTTTATTTTTTTTCAGGGCCCTCCTTGTTGGAAAGTGTTTGATCACTCGTTCTATTATACGAAATTCTCCTCCAAATATTGCGGAGGGCTCCCTTTCTTTTAATCTTTTGCCAGAGTCTGAGGTTCCTCCCCCATTTCTCTCTTTTTTCTCTCCATTGGTTGTTGCTGAAGTTTCCTTTTAATCTGATTTGTCTTCTCGGAGGAATCTGCTGCTATCTTTAGTGTTTCGCCGAAACTACTCTTTAGAGCTGCGTTTCCAGATCTTCCTGTTTTTGTAGGCAGCAGGACAAAAGGATTTTCGCTTTCTTTAATACGATCTTTTATGGGCCTAGAAAAACTTTTTTTGAATCTTTGGATCACCTAAGGTGGTTTATGGAACAAGTTCCATAAATATTTATCGACTGAAATGCAGATGACCAAGTCAAATATGTTTGGATAGCATATGCCATGAAATGCAACAGATGTTCTAGTTATGCCATCAGAATGTGCGAGTTAGTCTTTCAAGTATTCATATTTAACTAATTCAGATATTTTAGTGTGTGTAAGGAACTTCCTTCGGGACTTGAAGACTGATTTTGAACATTTAAAACTCAATTAAAAATAATTATTAAACATGTTCGACTAATATTAATCGACTGACATGAAAATGACCTCTCCAAATGTGTTTGGATAGGATATGTCATGAGATGCAACAGCTGTTCTTGGTATGCCATCAGAATGTACGCGTACCATGTCATCTGATTGGGGGAGCTAGTATTTGGAGTATCCATATTTAACTAATTCATAGATATTTTGGTATGCATAAGAAACTTCTTTAGGAACTTGAAGATTCATTATGAACATTTTAGACTCGATTAAAAAATTATTATTAAACAATTTCGATAAATATTTATCGACTGAAATGAAGGTGACCAAAGAAAGTGTGTTGAAATAGTATATGCCATGAGATGCCACAACTTTTCTTGTTATGCTATCTGAATGTACGAGTATCGTACCATCTGAATGTGAGAGGTAGTCTTTGAAATATCCATATTTAACTATTTACAAGTATTTTGGTATGCATAAAGAGCTTCCTTAGGGACTTGAAGATCCATTATGAACATTTGAGACTTAATTACAAATTATTATTAAACAAGTTCTATAAATATCTATCGATTAAAATGAAGACGACCAAGCTAAGTATGTTTGGATAGTATAAGCCATGAGATGCAACCGCTGTTCTAATTATGCCATCTGACTGTGCGAGGTAGTCTCTGAAATATCCATATTTAACTAATTTACAGATATTTTGTAATGCATTAGGAACTTCCATAAGGACTTCAAGATTCTATATGATCATTTTAGGCTGGATTAAAAAATTACTGAACAATTTCTATTAATATTTATCGACTGAAATGAAGATGCGCACTTTAAGTGTGTATAGTATATGCTATGAAATGTAACAGCTGTTCTAGTTATGCCATATGAATGTAATAGTTTCAAAAGTATCCATATTTATCAAATTTACAGATATTTGGGTATGCATAAGGAGCTTCGTTAGGATTTTAAGGGTTCATTAGGAACATTTTACGCTGAATTAAAAATCATTATTAAACAAATTCGATACATATTTATCGACTGAAATGAAGATACCCACACCAAGTGTGTTTGGGCAGCATATGCCATGAGATGCAACAGCTGTGCTAGCTATGCCATCTGAATGTACGAGTACCGTACCATCTGAATATGCGAGTGAGTCTTTGAAATATTCATATTTAACTAATTTACAGATATTTCGGTGTGAATAAGGAGCTTTCTTAGGGACTTGAAGATTCATTATGAACATTTTAGATTCAATCAAAAACAATTACTAAACAAGCTCCACAAATACTTCTCGACTGACATGAAGAAGACCAAACCAAGTGTGTTGGAATAGTATATGCCATGAGATGCCACAAATTTTCTTGTTATGCTATCTGAATGCACGAGTACTGTACCATCAGATGTGCGATTTAGTCTTTGAAGTATCCACATTTCAGTAATTTACAGATATTTTGATGTGCATAAGTAACTTCCTTAAGTACTTGAAGATTCATTATGAACATTTTAGAATAAATTAAAAAATTATCATCAAACTAGTTTGATAAATATTTATCGACTGAAATGAAGATAACCAGACTAAGTGTGTTTGATAGCATATGCTATAAGATGTAACAGCCGTTGTAGTTATGCCATCTGAATATACGAGTACCATACAATCTGAATGCGAGAGGTAGTCTTTGAAGTATCCATATTTAACTATTTACAAGTATTTTTGTATGCATAAAGAGCTTCCTTAAAGACTTGAAGATTCATTATGAACATTTGAGACTCAATTACAAATTATTATTAAACAAGTTCTATAAATATTTATGGATTAAAATTAAGACGACCAAGCTAAGTTTGTTTGGACAGTATATGCCATGAGATGCAACAGCTGATCTAGTTATGCCTTCTGAATGTGCGAGGTAGTCTCTGAAGTATCTATATTTAACTAATTTACAGATATTTTGGCGGGCATAATGAACTTCCCTAGTGACTTCAAGATCCATTATGAACATTTTATACCCAATTAAAAAATTATCATCAAACAAGTTCGATAAATATTTATCGACTGAATTGAAGATGACCACGTTATGTGTGTTTGGATAGAATATGCTATGAAATGTAACAGCTATTCTAGTTATGACATTTGAATGTACTAATTATTGTCAGGAGTATCCATATTTAACTAATTTACAGATATTTTGGTGTGCATAAGGAACTTCCTTAGAGACTTAAGGAGTCCTTATGAACATTTTACACCCCATTAAAAAATTGTAATTAATTAATTTCAATAAATCTTTATCGACTGAAATGAAGATGACCACTCCAAGTGTGTTTTGATAGCATATGCTATAAGATGCAACAGCTGTTCCGAATGTACCAGCACCGTACCATCTGAACGTGCGATTTTGTATTTGAAGTATCCACATCTAACTAATTTACAGATATTTTGTTGTGCATAAGGAACTTCCTTGGGAATATTTTAGACTCAATTAAGAAATTATTTAAAAAAAGCAATGAAAAATGTGGTTAAAAACTATAAGAAATCGTCTCAATTGTATCAGGCAAGGGTAGAAAATGAATAATAGCCCCTAGCATAAAAGATAAACAGTGGAATAAATTTCCTCATTAATATATGGCTATATTATAAGATTGTTGGTTTCTTTTTGACATTTTGTACCCAGTAACATCTTTTTAGTAGCGGCGAACAAAATATTTTCCCAATCCACTTTCAAAACTGAAAGAATTTCTTCACAGTAGCTGGTTTTAAAAATTGAGAGAAGAAACAAAGCTGCAGTGGTTCAAAAGGGTATTTAAGAGAAGAAATAAAACTGCAGTGGTTCAAAATGGGATTTAAGAGAAGAAATAAAGCTGCAGTGGTTCAAAATGGGATTTAAGAGAAGAAATAAAGCTGCAGTGGTTCAAAATGGGATTTAAGAGAAGAAATAAAGCTGCAGTGGTTCAAAAGGGTATTTAAGAGAAGAAATAAAGCTGCAGTGGTTCAAAATGGGATTTAAGAGAAGAAATAAAGTTGCAGTGGATCAAAATGGGAATCTCGTGGTGATCACACAGTAGTAGGCAGCATCGTATACCAGGGTCATTTCTTTTATATTGAAGATTCTAATGTGTTAGAAAAAATATATATTTTCTTATGCAAACATTTAAAGGAATGCCAGTCTTATAACTGATTGCATTTCAAAAAACCGCTCTTTGGCATTTTGTTGCAAGAAATCTTTATATTTAGTGATTTAACCATCATTATTTATTATGTATATTATATAACCATCATTATGTATATTATAAAACTAATACTGCTATCCCCATCCAAAAAGATAAAGTGTTCATAGAATTGAAACAAAACTATTATTGTTTAATTTTCAGAAATGCACCCTGCCACAAAAGAAAGCGAACCCTCTTAAATCCCGAGAGATTCGCATAATGACGGGAGGACTACATTGGCGGCGCTTCTTTCATCCATCCTAATCCTGCGATAATCAACGTCGTTGCTTTGTTTTGTTTTGTTTTTTCTCCATTCCATAGCAAATCACATCAGCAACAGGTGGCAGTCTTTATTCACTTTTCCTTCGTGAAGAAGTATATTGACAATCTTTGTTTAATATAATAAGTATGACTTTGAAAAAAAGGCAAAAATGTAAATACCTAATGTTGTGTCAAAACTTTGCTAGCTCGGCGCATTTTAACAAACATAACTACAAAATTTGTCTCTTATGATATAAGGCAGTGAATGAGCAGCAATAATCTAATATAAATAAAAATGAATTTTTGTTCGTTAGTGTCTTCTGCACTGCTGTACCTTTCATACGATTGCGAGGAAACTTGGCCAATTTCTTCCTCGAAGGTTATGGACAGAATACAATTATCTTCTATATAAATAAAAATGAATGTTTGTCTCTTGTGCCTTCCTAAACCATTCACCCGATGGTGATGAAACTTGATCAGCTTATTGTTTACACCTACGGGAGGGTTAATAGGGTTAGTAGAATTATCTAAATTTTTTTTAAAAAATTCGAATCTTAACCGCATCTATTTAACAAGGATATATCACTAAATAACTCGCCAAGGAGACAATAGATTCTCTATAAATGCTAAATCCATGTGAACGGTTCATATTTTATAGATATAGTACGCAAATGTCATGTAGGTCATTCTAAGAGGTAATAACTTCATTACAGATTATGTGGGAAAGTTGTGGGGCGATCAACCCTAGGTGTTTTAAATTTTAAGAAATGTTAGCGTTTTTCGCAGTAACACGAAATAAAATAGAAACAAATTAAAAGAAAATATGTTCACAAATTTTGAATGTATGGCGATTCGAATTCACCATCTCTTGACAACAAAACCAGTATTATAACCTTTCGGCCATGGATAATCAACTGTTTCTTTTCAATGCGGCAATATTGTCTACCCTAAAGCAATTCAAGAACAGAGTAAAAAAAAGAATAAATTGTATTTATACTTCTTTATACAAAATTCAATTTCAATGAATGTGTTCGTTGACGATAAGATAATAAATATCATTCTTTCTATCATACTTGATCAAACAAGATAAGTAACTCAAATTTTAAACGATATTTCCCTTATTATTTGTTTCGGCATCAACAACGCACCAGGTGCCAGCTGGTCAATAATACAAGCAATTGTTTTGGGAGGACAATCCTACTCTGATACTTGCTTATTAATAAGGATTCGGTATGTTGGTCCTGAAATTCCTCCAAAAACTAATAATGTCAGTTATGTATGTCACGGTATATTATTATTAGCTGAAGTTAACAACCAATCAAGTGGAATTTATTAATTTAAATATATAAGATCTTTCAAAACTAATAAAACCAAGCTTTAAATCCATAACCAAAGAATTTTCTTAGTTTTTGGTTCCTTTCATTCATCATTATATTCTGTAACGTCAGTACAAAGACAAATGGGATTGCTGCATTACCATTTTGTGAAGAGTGTTAACCGATTTGGCCAAATTGCATTGAAATTTACTACACATTTTCCTGTTTCTCAAAATCTATTATATTATCAAATAATGCTGTTCTACTTATAGTCTTTTGTATTATAATTCACAATATATCTAAAAACCATGTTTTAAATATTTTTTTAAAAATCCAAATTTTCAAATTTTCCTCTAAACGTAGTTCAATACCTTAAGGTAATCGGTATTAACTGCTCATTTTGTGGACCGAGATTTCTTCAAAATTTGTGTAATTTTTTTAATGCATCTTTTAAATCTATATACATTGGAGAATTGAATAATGCATTTTTTCTTTCTAGAAAAGATTTTTTATCTAGGTTTTTATTATGAGAAACTAAGCTGTCAAAAAAAACATTTTCAGATGTTATTACAAAAAAAAACTTTTTTTTAATAAATTTCAATTGAATTACAGTTAATTTCTATTAATTACATAATATTAAAAAGTAAAATGTATAAAACTTAAGAAAATATAATGCACTGAGAAAAAAATACCTTAGAAATATAGTTTAGTATGGAAAGTAGGTTTCTGATTAGAAAATGCCGGCAAACAGTGAAGATAGAGCGGTAAATACAAATACCGCAATTTAGTGGTCAACTAATGACATCTGGTAGTCAAAACTTAAATTAAAAATCTAATACTGCATATAATTTATTTCACTGGCTAAAAGACTTGATGCGCTCACAAATACAGGAAGAAAAAAACCTGCCCGCGAAAATCGCGGGAGGAGCAAATTTTGCTACATTAGAATTTTCCATGGAAATCTCGGGATGAGCAGCCAGAGGGTTAAGGTATAGATTTTTCCCATAAATTTACTACTTAATTTTTCTAGAAACACCATAAATGGATAAGTGTTTCACTTACAATAAAACTTTTGTGTTCCTTTCATTGCCCATATCATTTAAAACACACCCTAATATTTTGATGTAAATTCCTCTATTACTTTTTGAAGTATCCAGTGAACGTTGTAGAATTTTTATAAAAATGAAATTTTTGAGAAAACTGAAACGAAAGAGAAATTTCAGTTGAAAAATATGTGAGCCTGGGTAATAGGCCAGGTCTTCTGATTCCAAGAAAAGACAAATCGTTTTGGAAAGAGGAAAGTCTGAATTACATTAAATATCCCTTTGAAAAATCGCCAACGTGGTCGATAACCAATTTTTCCAACATAGTTGGATACCTGAAACAAAATTCTCCACCAAATTGCAGGATACTTCTTCGACCTTTGGCATCAATGTTGGCGCATCAACTCCAGCTACAGCTTTCCATGCGAGAAATGCACCGAAGACCATCGCTCATTAGCTCATCTCCTGAAAAAGACAGTCGCCACGTCTATTCATTTTTCGTTATTTTGTTTCTTCCGTAAGGAGACTAACCAGGGGTGCGGGACCACCGGACCGTGCACGCGATTGGGGGTGGTTCTCGCGCATCGTCGGGTTTCGTCCTATCTGCGGAAAGGCCCAAGGGGTTGACAGGCCTGTCAGGCAGAGGTTCAGTGAATGTCGCCTGGTGTTTTCTTTCTATGTGGAGATATAATACAAACAAACAAATATCCCTTTTTTATGTATTATTTTTATATATCATTTTTTTAATAAAAAATAATATTAAGGGCAATCAATCCATAATTTGGCAGTGTTTTATCGAAATAGGATGAACGGTACGACAATATTTATAATATGAACAAACAAGTATTCATTTTTGTATATTGGTTTTTGTATTCTTTTAGAATTATTAAACTCGGTGTTCTTTCAGAATGGTCATGAAAGAAAATATTTATTGCAACTCGTGATTCGTTTCATATTCGTTCAGAATTTTCAAGTTTCATTTTTAGAAAAAGGTGATTAAAATGTTTTTTTTAATTCAATTAAACATAGAAAATATTTTTATGCCATAAAATCGTAAATATAGTTGAAAAGATAATTTTTTTGAAAATGAAGATGGTGCAAAATTATTGGTACAAGGATACTTTTGGAAATGACTGTGAAAAACGCTAAAATTTAATTAAAATTTAAAACCCTGAAGGCTGGTCACCAAAAAATTTCCTGGCATAATCTATATACTTATAATAAAGCTCAATGTGTGTGTGTGTGTGTGTGTGTGTGTGTGTGTGTGTGTGTGTGTGTGTGTGTGTGTGTGTGTGTGTGTGTGTGTGCGCGTGAGCGCGTGTGTGTTGGCGCTCTACAGGCCAGACCGTTGGACCTACAGCTACCAAATTTGGTACATGTATACCTTGGAGGTCCAGAATGTGCACCTCGGAGCCCTTTTTTCGAATTTTTAATTAGAATTTGAATTAATTAAAAATTAAGCGAAATTTCGACGTTTTTCCGCTATAACTTTCAAAAATATGATCACACAAACATGATTTTTACAACAATTTAAAGATAAAAAAATTAGCCTTCTAATGGTATCAGTGTTTTAATGTATAACTTAAGCTTCTATTTTTAACGAATTTTTAAAGAAATATTTTAACCATGTTTTTTAGCACGTGACTGGATAAAATAAAAGAATGCCGGAAGTTCAAATAAAAAAAAAATTATCATCGCAAAATAAATCTAAAGAAGTGCAAATTTCAACACGTGACTGGATAAAATAAAAGAAATCTAAAATCTAATATTTTCTTTAAAAAATAAATGCAAAGCAAAGGTTTCTACAATCTTTTGCAATATCTATATCATTAACTCAATAAATCTTCTTTATTTAAGTTAAACCTGATTGAATTTAGACAGGATATGCATTGAAATCCCGACTTAATGGCATATTTATGTAATCGTTTGCAATATCTATATCATTAATTTAATACTTTTTTTCCCTTTCTCACTTTCTTTAAAAAATATTAAATATGTTTTTTTTTAAACACCATCGAATTTTTTTTAAAAATATTTTGGAAGCATAACCGATGGTTAAAACTGACTGATTTATAAAATTAAAGAATATTATTAGGAAACGGTGTACTTTTAGAACTTTCCGTCCATCATCTTAAAGAAAATATTAATTTCAGATCAATCAATGCCCGGAATTACTTCAAGACTAATGAATATGTGATTTAATTGAAAATTTTAGAACGCTATACTCATGGCGAACTAGCTGGTCGCCAAAGGCGGCTAGTCTATAATAAATTTGTTACCTCTGAGAATGACTTGCATGATATTTGTGTACTACAGATGCAAATTACGAACCTGTAACTTATATTTATACCTGATTTATACCTCGTATTTCTACTGTATCTATCGTCTCCTCGGCGAGATATTTGGAGATGAATCCTATATAAATAGATGCGGTTGGGATTCAATTCTTTTTTTAAATTTAATTTCAGATCTTTGTATAATCCTTATAACCCTCCCGTAGATGTAAGCAATAAGCTGACCCAGTTTCATCGCCATCGGATGAAGGAAAGCATAAGAGACACACAGACAAACATTCGGTTTTATTTATATAGATTACTAATTAAATTTCTAAAATAGTGTACAAACGCCCTTTCTTGTATAGATAAGTTATCTAGATACTTTCCTTATATAGATAAGTTAATGCAAAAAAAGTACAATGTATTTAATAT
>JAPMOQ010060680.1:185650-214311 GCA_026543055.1 Argiope trifasciata
GATTGAAAAAATCGTTTTACAGAGGTTTATTGTTCTAGAGAATATCGTAATATTGAGGGGAGATTAACATTAGTTTATATGCAAAATCACCGGGACTACAAAGCATTATTGTAGTAGAGGGAGTTATTGTTGTATCGAGTATCGTTGTAGCTGTTACTGTATACTATGTTTACCTAAACAAAAATACAGCCTGAAATTATGTTTTATAGTGAAGTCTATCTTTTGTTACCATAACTACGGTAATGATAAATCGAGAAAATAGGTAAAATGTCACATCTTCCAAAAAATTTTGTTGATGCATTCTTTGAGCTTGTCTAGACACTCCCCGTATCTAAGCTGTTGCAAGTGGGCCCACAGTAGCCTGGTTGGTATTGTGTCAGTCTCGCAACTCAAAGGTAGCAACTTCAGTTCTCGTCTCGGTCAAAGACCGCTGTGTTGGCTTATGGCAGTCGGGGCACATTTAATAGGTTCTCCAAGTTCCCATCACTTCTGGGGGCACTGAGTCGCTCTCTGATTGGGATTTCAATTTTGTCTGGCGGATGGATTTATGAGTTCGACCTCCCCCTGAAAAGGGTATGTGTTCAAGCAAAGTCGTCCTCTCACCCAAACGGTGCTCGCTCACAACGAAAGGCGCACCCCTCTGCCTTCATGCGAAAGAGCTGCGCTCATTCGGTTTGGTATGACCAACTGGAATTATACCCACCGACTGACTATCAAAAAATGAAGACACATTTTACAATCCTATTTCCAACAAGGCAAAGAAAAATTTTAATAAGGAATTTTAGAGATATCTTACAATGAAAATTTATATAAAAAAGTGGGGTAAATAGTAAAACCAACTCAATATACTATTAGTGAAGGTTTACCGTCCAACATCTATAAAAAAATCCCTTTTTTTTACTCCAAGAATTTCGAAGAATAAAACCATCATAATGATTTTATAAGTATTTCTTTAAAAGTAACTTGAAACAAACGCAGAGTAATTCAGGTTTAGCAAAAAAAAAAACATTTCAACATATTCCTTGCCAGCGTTCTGATCTAGGGGTGGCGCGTTTTCCCCATAATCTGGGTATCCCACGTTCAAGTCCCGGTTCGGGCATAGTTTGTTCTTCCCTTGTGTTCCATCAGTGAGATGCGTGAATGAGCCCTCCTCTCAGTGAAAAGGGGTTCTGCAAGCGAATGTGTGTGTGGCATCTTCATATGAGCTAGATGTATGGCTTCTGCCTTCGGATTGCTCAGAGGTCTTTACCCTCAGAAGACACTGCAACCCTTTTCCATGTTAAACACGGACACGACAACAACAACAATATATTCCTTCAAAATTCTGAGACATTTCACCAATGAACAACTATGCTTTTGATATCACTGTGGACAAAGGGTCATGATAGCTTTTGACTGTCTTTTTCTCTTACATGGGGCCGTGGTGGCCTGGTGGTAAGGTCTGGAATTCGGAACCGGAGGGTCGGAGGTTCGAGACTCGTTTTCACCTAAAAACGTTGAATCCGTCATTCCAAACTTCCTCCCGCTGGTGTGGAGAGAGGGGTACCAGTTCATGTGTCTTCCTCGTCATCTGCCTATGGTTCAAATGACGAGCTCCGTCGCACAATAGCCCTAGTGTTACTGTACAACGGGCAGTTAAAATAAAAATTTACTAAACCATCTCGCAAAAAGGGTTTTGACGCGTGAGAGGCAAAGCCTTACTCTTGGCACCACTGAAAAAAATCAAAAGACTGTAACGTCTCGATATGGTTCGATCAAATAGAGGGTAGCGCTTTAATCAAATTACTTTATTTATAGCTTTAATATACAGAAAAAATACTATTTATCACCTAGGTTAAATGAAAAATCCATGTGGAACACTAAAAGAATAGTTCCTCGAAATATTTCGGTGAAACTCACGAGAACAGCTAACCGGCAGTCAAAGTCTCGTGCTGGTACCGGGGATAGCTCCAGGAATCCACCGAATTCCTCAGGGGAAATCTTCTCTCGAAAACTTGGCTTTCCCCGATCTCCTCTCGACCTCTTCACCTAAAAAAACTCGTCTCTTCTCTTTCTCTCTCCCAAAACCTCGCCTTTTCTTTCTCCCTTGGACTCCACCTCTCATCCACATTGGAGCATTTGGGCTCCCGACTCTCCAATCGTTCAGCAAAAACTTCAATGGTCTACAGTTGACCACAGGAATGTTCGTGGTCCACAATGGAAAGAATGCAGGCTCTACACATCTGTGTCGAAGACACGATTAGTGCACGGGTGGTCCTTTATCTGAACTCCCTCTAAAGGGCCAGATGTCAATTCTTAGAAGGAGGGTTCTCCACCTGTCCATCTGTAAGCAAATGCATCGCCATAAAACGTAGACATTGAGGAGACCAGTCTGGAATCGGCAATTATGGAGCGTGTGAAAAAAGAAATCACCATGGTTGGGCAGGGATGAAGCTGAATCGTTACAAGAAGCCCCCTATTGTCTCAAACCGTTGTTGTTATTATAACTAAATACACGTTAATGTAGCTAAAAATCTTCTCTTACATATTGTGATTTATTGCATGTTGATAAATAGAAGGAGGGATTGCTCCCTAACACTGTAGCTTTATAAAGTACTTATGATCAAACTTTATAAATGGCATCAATATTTAGGTTGATGAGATTCATCTGTTGGATTTCTAACCAATTATCTGAATCCGTATGAAGAATATGTAGAAGGTGGATCTGAATATTTTGGATAGGGGAAGCAATTAATTAAAGGCGAAACCAGGCTTAATTGCTGCACCAAAATGAAATCCCTTGATTTAATATATTCATAGTGAAATTTCGGTGGAATATTGTCTCAAACCAGCAATATTTAACTGGGTTCTGTCACTAGGTCACATCGATACTTATTTTTATGTGGAATAGCTGGCACCCGGAGCTTTACTGCCACAGAAAAAAATAATTCAGGAAATATCGCTTAGAATTGGAAATAGTTATCTTGTTTGATTAAGAATGATATTTATTTTCTTGTTAGCAATGGATAAATTCATTGAAATTGAAGGATATATAAAAGAGTAAAATAAATGGTATTTATTCTATTTATATTATTCTATTCTGAAAACAAATATTTATTCTTATGTATTAAATTAGTGTATTCTTTTAGAATTGTAAAGCCTGGTGTTTTTTCAGAATGGTAATGAAAGAAACTATTGTATCTCGTGATTCGTTTCATATTCGTTCAGAATTCTCAAGTTCAATGTTAAAAAATGTGATTAAAATATTTTCCTTTAAAATTGATGAAAGATACAAAATTTATTTATACCATGAAATATTTAATATAGTTGAAAAGATAGTGCAAATTATTTGTTCTATAATATTTTCGGAAATTGCAACAAAAAAAAACTTTAAAATTTATTAAATGTTTAAAAGTTCAAATTTCAGACTTATTGGATGAGTTCCCCTATATATTTCTCACACATTCTCTAATAAAACTATTGCCTCAGAGAAACGTACAATAGCTCCGAAATATGAACGTCTAGCTTTAGTTAGCCTCTTTACTCAATCTGTTATTTCTCCTTGACGAGTTAATTTGACAATAATCCTTGGTTGGTAAATGAGGTAAATAGATCCAAATATATTTTTATAAATTACATAATTTTACTATGCCTATTAACCATCCCGCAAGCACAAGTAATAAGTGTTCAAAGTTTCATCTCATTCGGATGAGCTCATAAGAGACACATAGTCAAACATTCATTTTTATTTATAGAGATTTTGCTAAAAAAAACTGGAAAAAAATTCGTGATTTTTGTTGCCTTGCTTATTTATTGTCCTGGCTGAAACATTTCAATCATTCAGTGATTGGATGATTGTGTTATATCTATAAACTTCGCGTAAATGCAAGCAATATGTTGTCGAAGTTTTACCGGAATCGCATGAGCGGTACGGCAGCGCATAAGAGACATGCAGACAAACATTCATTTTCATCCAAATAAACATCATTCGATGACATGTTTATCGAGGCACCTATCCTCGGTGGAGGATTATCCCCTTAATGACTGTGACTGATAAAGCATTGACGATTAATATTTTGCTATGAAATAGGAGAATTCCAATGTATGAATTTGGTTCGTTTGTACAAAGGAAACTGGTGAAGCTACGACTGCGATTGGTTGGAGCGTTGGGAGATTGAAGCCCGTTATGCTATTGGTTGATGCTATTGACGGGAGTGAACGGGCGTAATGCCGTGAGTAGCCAGGGAAGTTCCGCCCGTAGGCTGGAATATCGGATTAATGAGTAGTAAAATTTAACAGAATTGAATTAAAACGGGGAAACTTGTTTTAAAGTAGGACGTTTTTGAACCTTTTAATTACTGGGACAAGAAAAAGTTCGTGATTTTTTCTTATTTTATACCATTTTTAGTTACTGGCCTGGCTGAAACATTTCCCGCTACAGCCATTCATTGAGTGAACGGTCCCCTCAAATCACCTCCCACCGCTGTGCAATCGTAAAAATCAGTCGCTCCTTCCACAAAATGCGCTAATTCCCCCTCCCCCAACTTAATGCTTTTTTTTCACTTTCCACCGCTTATTAAGATCGGAGATTCGAGACAACCCTTTATGAGTGCAATAAAACCAAACGATTATGCGACGGGGTGGGGGGAGGGTATAAAAAAGTGAAGGACACCCTTTTCCGACCGAAAAATACTCGGTAAAACAGCGGATGCAATAAAAAGGGACAGCCCTAAGCCCCGATTAAGCAACTTTGTACAAGCCCTTTTAATTATAGTCCGGCCCTCTTTCAAAAGGCACTTGAGAGGGGCGAGTGTTTGTGACGGGTTGCCGAGAAACAACAAACCGGGGGGAGGGAATTCACTTATCCCCTTCCTCTTTCTCCAACCGACGAATTTGATGTTTGGATCTAATTAGGAAGATGTTAGAATTAATATGTGTTGACGAAGGTTTAAAAAGGAGTTTTACGTATTCCTTAGTGTCTGAGACATTATTTTCTGAGAAAATTCTTCAACTTAGTGACGGACAATATTTGGGGTCAGGGCTTCATTGAGGGCCGAATATAGTTCATGTTGGATTAATACATCATAGATACCATATTTTGGATGTTAAATTGTTATCATTTCGGATCCCAAATGGCACATTGGCTATCCCTCATCGAAAAAGAATGCCATCTCCTTCTTGCAGAGATATTTTAGCTCCTTCAGTAATTATTTTTGTTGCCTTTTAAGAACATGGATTAACCCCTTCACATACAATGACGTGTCTGAGACGCGCATCGAATGATTGAGTTTTTAATCTGCAATGAAGGAAAAAGTATTAAACAATTTAAAATGAAAAATGTCACTTGAAACGCATTATTATTAGAGGAATTAAAACAATACTCAATATTCGAATTAGGAAGCTATTCAATTCATCATTTAATTAGGCAGTTAAGTAAATTCGTATGTCAAGTGGTAAGGGTGTACGTAAGTACTAGAATTGGTATTTGGTATTTTTAAATTTAGAAATTCAATTTTTAAACAGTAGGTCATCAATATATGGTTAAACTTATTTCAGTGAGAAAAAAGCCATATTACACTAATTATTGATTAATTAGTTAATATTTAATGAGCTAATTAACATATTTTTAAAACATGATATCTTAAATTATAATTTGCACAGACCCACATTTCTAGTTGGAAATGATGCCTGGTATTATTCTTCATGTTCTCTGCGTCAATCAAGTTTCAAAGATATGTAGTTTATTTTTAATAATTTTTTCATCAACCATGAATAGCAAAAGCGAGATTTCTACAGTAATTTTAACTTTTAAATAACTACTGAAAATGTATTTCTATAAATGTAACTTTGATGGAGGACAAAACATCCACTATTTCATACAAATAATTTTGATACATAAATAATTGAATTTCGTTAATTTTTTGTTTTTATGATTGTTTAAATGAAGCAACGGAGCGGAAAAATATTCTTCAAAAATTGAATTAAAAAATAATTAAAAAAAACGAAACTAGAGCTCTTAGTGACGGGACCTCCAGAAAAATCCCTATAACTTAAGAAATATTTCAAATATTGGCAACATCTTGGCATCATTTGAAAGCTAAAGGACCAGAAAACATTTTGAAGCAATAAAAAAATCGATATTTTCAACGATTTCTGAAGTTTTAAATGTGTACGTGCAACTCAAGGCATCAGACTACAGTAAAAACACTGCTCACTGACCACATTGGCGATTTTTTCATGTCCAAAGTTTCATTTCATTTCATTCAGTATCAATAAAATGTATTGGAGCTTATTTAGATCGTTTTACTCCCATATTTAATTGCAAAATAATAGCCGGTGGCATGGCATAGTTTCTGCGTAAAATTCCCGGTCAAAAAAGGGTTAAGGGCCCAACTGTAAGATTTAGCCCCCCTTTCGTATGCGACATCCTCTTAGAATCTTCACTCGACAGTTTCCTGATTAAAAAGAAATTAGTTGAAAGTGACCCGAATCCTTGATATCAATTACCCGCTTTAGCTCAATTTTCATAGAAGAAAAAAATTTCTTTAGCTTTGAAGTAGTGAACACACAGTGATAAGTAATGCTGCCAGTGAGAGCAATGATAAAACACCAGAGTGAAAATGACGGTGTTTTATCGTGATGCAAGAGCTTTTAATTTTAGACTGTAACTCTTTAAAAACCCTCTTTAGAAGGAAGAGTTTCTCATGCTTTAAAATGTGGACCGAAAAAAAATGCTTTAGGGGCAGAAGAAGGGGGGGGTCTAAAAAGTGTTTTCTTAAAATGTGGGTTTATTATTATTATTTGTGTGTGTTTTACAAGAAAAGGTTGTTTTAATGCATTCAATTTTTACTTTTAAACTAACGAAATAAAATATCACAAAAATAAGAATTTTTTTTCTTAAAAGCAGTGCTGATGAAGTATAATACTGCAAACATGTGAAGTATTCTATGAATTATACAAACAGTGTTATGCAATTTTTCTGTTGCTATTAAAAATATCAGACCTGTATGTTGTTAGTATTTTTTCACCGCGTGCATTAATCTTGCTTATTCTTTAATTGAACAGAAAATAGTTTTACAACCAATTATACACATTTAAGAATGACCTTCAAAGGGTTCGTTAGGTTTCTAAGCATTCGTCAGGATTTCTTCTAAGGACTCGTTAGGATTCTATGCCTTCGTTGGGATTTCTTAGACGTATTCATCAATTTTGTTTATTTTTTTTTATTGAATAGAAAATAGTTTTACAACAACCTTGTCTTACTGTACACATTTAAGCATGGCCTTCTAAGGATTATTAGTATTTTGGATGCGTTAGGATTTCTTCGACGCATGCATCAATCTTGCTTGTTCTTTAATTGAACAGAAAATAGTTTTACAACCAATTGTACACATTTATGGCCTCCAAAGGGTTCGTTAGGTTTCTAAGCTTTCGTTAGGATTTCTTCTAAGAACTCGTTAGGATTCTAAGCCTTCATTAGGATTTCTTCGACGCTTCCATCAATCACGCTTATTCTTTAATTGAACAGAAGATAGTTTTATAACCTTATGCTACTGTACACATTCAAGTATGACCTAAGGATTTCCTAGGATTTCTTTTAAGAATTCGTTTGGATTTCAGATTCATTAGGATTCGTTAGAATCCTAAGCCTTCATCAGGATTTCTTCAGCATATCCATCAATCTTACTAATTCTTTAATTGATGAGAAGATAGTTTTATAACCTTGTCCTACTGTACGCATTTGAGCATAGTCTCTTAACCTCTGTATATTCGGGATTGGATTGTGCGGTTTAATGGCACAAAAGACATAGCTATCCATACTGCGTCAGACATAGGGTTAAAATAAAAAATATTTGTATTAATACTTGTTTTTAAAATATAAAATACTTTATTTTAGAAAAAAAAGTTCATATTAACCCTTAAAATTTTTTGCCCGAGTACCTTACGTGCGACGATTAATCGAATTTCCATAGTTTTAAGCAAAAACTAAAGCATTCATGTAGATTAAAATTCAATATTAAAATTACTTCGAATGCATAGATGAGTCAAATATGCAATGGATTTTCATTTTAATCAAGCTAAAAAAATGTAACTAAAATAGAAGATAGTCATATTAATTAGATAGTAAAAAAATAAAACAGCTAAAGGTTTAAAATCACGTATTAAATTATCTTTATATTAAAGCCACAAAAGCATGCCCTTTAAAACGCTTTTGTTTTTATTATTCCATTTAAGGTATCTGACAACGTTCAAAGGAAAAATTTCTAAATACTGGATTTTTTTTAAACTATAGTTTTTAGATGTATTGTCATTTATAATACAAAATACTATAAATACAACATTATTTGAAAATATATTTTGAGAAATATTAAAATTTGTAATAAATTCTAATGAAATTTAACCAAAACGGTTTACACTCTACAGGAAATTATATTGCAGCAAGCCTATTTTTCTTTGTACACAAATTATAGAATATAATGATGAATGAAATGAGCCAAAATCTAAGAAAAATCTTGAGATGCAAAGGAAAATTATACGTATATATGCATTTTTTCGATAAATTCACTGCTTATTTTTTCTGAAAACACGTATAAACGAAAAAGTATTTCACCAACAATAAATCTTTCGGTTCCTTTCATTGCCCGCATTTCTTAAAGTACACGCTGACATTTTTAAGTAAATATTTCTATTAATTTTTGAGATGTCATGTTAACGGTGGAGAATTTTTAGGAAAATGAAAGTTTTGAGAAAATCGAAGTGAAAGACAAATTTTAGCTGAAAAATAGGTGACCCTGGATGAGAGGTAAGTCTTTCCTTTTCCTAAAAAAGGTACAGTGTTTTGGAAAGAGGAAAGACTGAACTATAAGAAATAAGAATAAGAAAAATAACTCGCTAAAGTGGTCGATAACCAGTGTTTTTAACGTAGGATACTTTAAACTCTACGTATCCCAGCAGTAATATCCATACTAATTAAGTTGTGACCAACAACATTTTTTATAACCAGCACTTCGGGTACCATTTCTGAGCAGTTACAAACGATCTTCACTTCTGCTTAGAGCCTCGCTTCCAAAATGGAATGCGTGCCAAAACTCCATTAGGCAGGGCCCCATCAACGATTCGAACGAAACGATTATTCTGCTCGCTTGGCATCTAGAATTTAGTTGCGAATCCAACTTCCATATTTCTTCGAGGAAACTTTTCTTTAAATTCCACTGTGCATGTCAAGCCGAGGATTTATAGTTCGACACAGCAGAGCCATGTATTGGAGAGTCCCATAAATTTCTTTCTTGACGACTCTAACTGGTTCAGTTTACATAAACTTACAGGCCCACCTGTTAGCCGTCTGTTTCGTAAGTTTCAGTTGTCCAGGAGCTCACTGCTTTTTTCAGTTATTGAGATCACATACTTTCAAAAATGCAGATCGACTGAATGTCGTCCATTTGATAGATTTCAGTTTTAAAAAATGATAAATATCTATATTTTAGAATATGAAACCTGTGCACCTAAATTTTATCTATCTAGCTCCTTGCGATTTTTAACTCGCTTATACTAAAAAGTACTTATACTTTATACTTATCATTTATACTTCATTCACTTATACTTGATATAAATCTACAAAATTTCGGCATGATTAGGCAAAAAACATTCAACCATCTAGTGTTTAGCTTTTTGGTTTTATCGTGTTCACAGATTTACATACATACATAGTTCCCAAAAATACTTTTGGGGGGCACTCGTGGTTTTTTAGCTTATTTCAATCAACGTCCCGTTTTAAAGCAACACTTGGCCTATTTGGGGACGGACCTCGTCCTTTTGAGCCGCGGTCAGATGACGAGGACGACGCCTGAGTAGAGAACCCCCCTCACCAGCGGAGGACATTTGGCCAGACAGATTTAACTTGCAAGAGACCCCTTCACACGACGATTCTTCGGTGGAATCCAGTCTTGAACCACAAACCCTCCGGTTCCGAAGCCCAGACCTTAAAAAAATGATTGCATTTACATACTTCAAAACTACAGACCGATTGACTGTCCTCCATTTGATAGGTTTTATTTTTTTAAATGATAAATATCCATATATATCTATAACTAAATTATATATAAAAAATGATAATATTTTAGATTATGAAATTTGTGTACCTAAATTTTATCTATCTAGTGCTTTGCGTTTTTTTTTTTTCATTCACTTGCATCGAAGAGCTAGGCAGACACATTTAAGGTATCCGTCTACGTTAAAAACATTGGTTATAGACCACATTGACAGAGTATTGCTTATTATTATTTGCAGTATTTGTTACTTATTTATATTTTATTTACTTATTTTGCTAATTTATTATTTATTTATGTTTTATTTATTTATATGTATTATTTATTAATACTTTTATTTATTTATATTTCATTTTCCATTTATTTGTCTTATTCTTTTATTTGTCTTTCCCTCTACGCTTTAATTTATCTTTAATGCTTTTATAATCTTTCTATCGTTGCTTTTATTTTATTTTATTTCAGTAGCTTTTTTGGAGCTGCCTTTAGCTTCTTTTGCGTCTTGTACATATGAATAGGAAAGCTAGGTTTGAATAGCGAGTCTTTTGATAGATATTTAAATTCTATTTTTAAAATTTTTTAATTATAATCATTTTACTGGTGTAACGCCACTTTCAGTACATACCGAATCATCATCAGAATACATCAATTTGTGATGGCGCAGTGTTTTAAAAAAATAAATGTTAGATCCATATTTTTATGTAGGTCACCTTCCCTCTATATATTATATATTCATTTAAAAAAATTAAGGTATCTGACTACATTTAAAACATTGCTTAACGAGCATATTGGCGAAATATTTTTTATTGTTATTTCTCGTAGTTCAGACTTTCCTCCTTCCAAAACTGTTTATCTTTTCTGAGAAAAGGAAGACCTGACCTATCATCCACAGTCACTTATTTTTCCGCTTAAATTTTTCTTTCATTTCGATTTTCTCAAAACTTTCATTTTTATAAAAATTCTCCACCGTTTACAAGACATTTCAAAAACTAATACAGATATTGAGATAAAAATTTCTGCATATATTTTAAATAATATGAGAAATGAAATGCACCAAAATTTTTATTGTTGGAGAAATACTTTTTCATTTATAGGGAGTTTTTTTTAAACAATGCTGTGAATTTACGGAAAAAAGGCATCTATACGTATATTCATACTCACAACTTCTTTGCATCTCAAGATTTTTTCTTATGTTTTGGTTCATTTCATTCATCGTTATATTCTATAACTAGTGGACAAAGAAAAATAGGATGGCTGCATTAAAGTTTTAAGTGTCAAGAGTGTGTAAAAGAGTGTTAACCGTTTTGTTTAAATTCCATTAAAATCTACTACAAATTTCCTTATTTCTCAAAATATATTATGTTTTCAAATAATTTTGTTGTGTTAATACTATTGTGTATTATAATTGAGAATACATTTTAAAACCATAGTTTCAAATAGTTCTTTTTTAATTCAGTTTTTCAAAAATATTCCTACCAACTTAGTTGGATACCTTAATTTATTTTTTGTTAGTTCTGTAAATCTTACAGAAACACTTTAAAGTTTCGAAAGGGGCCCAGATTGTTTGTTGGAGCAGAAAACAGATTTCTCTTCACTCTATAGAACTCCGGATTAGCTTCTTGAAAACTCTACAACTTAAACATACAAGTTTCATTTATCAGAGAGAAATATTTTAAAGAACTAAACGTATTACTCTCTTTCCTTTGCCGCATCGCATCCAAATCAATTCGATTACAAACAAAATCAATTTCGTCTAACAAGAGGCCCCCAGCTGCTGTGGGCCACCCCTCTGCTAAAGATTCCCTTTCTTAAGAACAATAAAAACAGTCCCATGTGGGGGTTTTGCTGGATACGTTATGTCTCAGGTTGCGTTTCTTTATTAAATTATATGAAGGAAGGCATTCAGATTTCTTTTTTTGTAAATGGAATTTTTCCGCTTTTCCATTTCATATCGAAAGGGGAAAGAGGATAACCACGTGACAGACAGAATTCGTAAAATTTAATTTCTTGGAATAAATTTATTTGCAAAAAGCAAAATGAGATCTTTTTTCCCTTTATTTATTAAGAAACTAAAGAAATGATGTTGCTCTTTCAATGAAAAATGATGTCCACTGAGAGATGAGAAATCCAGCTAAATGTCAGTAGGGAAGAGGGAAATGGTCGATTCAATTTAAAAGTATTTTATTTAAACGTTACAAAAACATAATATTTGGTATGAATAAAAGTGATAAAATCATCTAAACACGTCACCAACTTATTAAGATATCCAAACATATATTTAATAAGTCAATTTTTCAAAATATGATATTTCTCATTTTTTTTTTCGATAGACCAGTCTTTGAGCTATCCACAACAGGTTCACTTTTGTCTCTACATTCATTAGATATCGAGATATTACGTGATGAACTTTAAGAATGTACGCCCATAATGCATTATTAAAACAAGTTACTGTATACTTTAAATGCATTTTTCTCAAAACTGAATTCTAGGGAATGAACTAAAAGAAATTAAATAAGCGAATATTTTCTTTCTTTTTATTTACACCCTACTATTTAACTAATAATATCATAAATTTACTAAAAAATTCCTGATAAATCTTTGTTCGATAAAATTTTCGTTTAATATTAGAACCGCACGGCTGTGGTTCCTTCCCTAGTCAAAACTATGCAGTTTATTTTGGTGTAAGTTTTGCTAGGAGCAGAATTATAGTTTTTGGTGTAGCGAATTAGTTTCATAAGAATTTGTTCAAACTTATGCCCTTAAATGCCAATTTTCAAAAAAGCAATAATGTTTAAGACAAATATTGACATCCTATTACTAATTTCGAATAGTCTTAAACATAGAAATATGGTTAAAGTATGTCCGCACCATGTTTTTCTAAAAAAGTGCTCCGAACGTGTTCGAATACCTTAAATGAAGAAAAAAATAATAATTTTTTCCTCATTAACAAATTTATCGACATACACATGAAAAAACCTTACCAGGTGAAAATTACTGACCAAAAATTTAAAAAAAAGGAGGCTAAGGCTTTAAGGGGCCGCACTTTATCTCACAAAAATCCCAACATTGATCTTACAACAGAGTCAGTAAAAATGTAAAATTCATGCCAAATAGAATAATTCACAAGTATTGTTATCGAATTTTGTACAATGCGTTTACCGGGATAACACTTTTATTATAAACTACATGCGAAGGTTTTGTTGAATAACTCCCGCCGGTTCTTAATCGAGACGGTTGTTTTAATTTGTATTAAACACTGCGATAATGGTTATTTTAGCGCACCAA
The DNA here is from genome assembly GCA_026543055.1 of Argiope trifasciata. Taxonomy (NCBI): domain Eukaryota; kingdom Metazoa; phylum Arthropoda; class Arachnida; order Araneae; family Araneidae; genus Argiope; species Argiope trifasciata. The sequence continues at coordinate 198,958 of JAPMOQ010060680.1, forward strand.
GTAGCGTTTAATTGTTAGTCATAACAGCGAGCATGAATATCCGTCATTTGTGTCAGGAGCATTAGTGATAATTACTTCCTCAGACCAAAAGATTAAAAAAAAAATGGAGGCTAACGCATTTAAGTGATCACACTTTATCTCACAAAAATCCATTTCTTGCTTTTTACTGTCGGTCAGCAAGAAATGTGAAGAATAATTATCAAACTCATAAATTAGGCGCACAGCCTTCATTACGACCGCCGCTTTTTTTACTATATATCAGCAAATTAGAAGCAAAAGAAAACAGGCAAAGGCTCGAATCACGTGACCGGGGGGAGGGAGATGAAGAGAGGAGGGGAAAAATGTCGTCATTCTTCTTACTTTGCAAACAACTCTACTCTCCTCATTTTGAAAGAGATGGGAAAAAAATCTTACAAAAGAACACACTCGTTCTTTTTTTTTCCATTCTACTTTCTTCGAACTTGGATAATTTTTTTGGTGTTTATCTGAGCTTTTTTAATGATTTTGTAATGATGAACTTAATTTTCGGTTATTTTGTTTTATTATTAGTATTATTATTTAATCGATAGATTGCTTTTCTTAATTGAAAACTAATAACAGAAAACTCAAACCAAAACGTTAAAGAGCGGGAATGTTTAAATTAAGCTAACTCTTTAATCGGTGACTTACAAGTACTAAATAGACAGTTTGTCCGTGTTGTAGGAGAAAAAGCTACAAAGTAGAATAATAAGAATGATAAGAATTTCTATAATTTTCAAGATGAAAAAAGAATATCCTGAAAATGTGTTGGAAACGCAGGTGAAACGGGGGCTTTAATTTGGCACATTTTATGTTTGTCACCGTGGCCATAGCAGACATCAGAATACCCTGAATGATAGGGAAGGTGGAGGATTCTGCTTACGGTTATTATTACATATGCGGATTAAATATTTAACAGTATTTTTTCATTTTAATTTCGTTTAGTTACATTACCCGAGGGTGATTTTGAGACGGAACTCATAGTTTTGAATCGCGGTCATATCACTAGGAACGGCTTCTGTCCTTTTACTCCCCTCTTTCAACTTCCATACCACACCACAACGGAAGGACGTTTCGTCTTGACGAATCAACGTGCACCAGACCTGGACGGTTCTTTTGGGCAATCGGGTCTCGAACTTAAAACCCTTCCAGTTACAAAGCCAAGACTGAGTCCCCATGCCCTGCTAAAGAACATACTTGGATCACTTTGGATCAGTATTAATTATATTAACATCCCGTTGTGAAACAACACCATGGCTATTTTTGGAAGGACCTCGTCATTTTGAACCGCGGTCAGAGGACGAGGTCGACACCTTAGCTGTCACCTCCCCTCCAAACATCTACACCGTACCAGTAGGAAGACGTTTGGGCCAGACGAACCGACATAAAGGTTCTTCGATGGAATCGATTCTCGATTCTGAAACCCTCCGTTTCCGAAGCCTAGACCTTACCATCAGGTTACCGCGGCCCACTTGGGTCACGTTGGATAAACACTAATTCATAACTTTTGTTTCACGGAGCAAGATTTCATCCCATGACAGATTTTGAATCCAAGATTCTGCTTTTGATTAGTAAGCCAGGTCCATTTCCAAATCTAAACTTCAAAAGGCTCGTTTCCGAATTTTCGTTGTTTTTAAAATATAAAAACTTCTCTTTTTAAAGATGCCAAATTTAAAGTGTGTAATGTTTCGCCAGTTTTCTTTTAATTATAAAAAATGCATAATTTACAATAATTGGTAATTGTCCTATAGACAAAATTGATAGCCTATAGATAAAAACTGAAACCCTATAGATAAAACTATAGATAAATTCATTATTTCATAAACTATCCGATTGAATGAGTTTTACTTTTCATTATTGAAAGTAAAATAGGAAGAATTTCGTTTATTATCACTACAATTTAAGATTTTATTATATACTAGCCTGTACCAGGCAAGTTGCTGCCGCAGAAGAAGTAATCTTGGAAATATTCGTTTGAAATTTCCAAGAAGTAGTTATCTTGTTCAATTAAGAAAGATATTTTCTGGTCGACAGTGAATACATTTATTGAAATTAAAGAATATGTAAAGAAGAAACATAGATAGTATTTATTCGATTTTCTTTATTTTATTCTACTAAAAAATATCCTTTTTTATATATAAGATTTGTGTATTCTTTTAGGGTTGTAAAGCTTGGTGCTCTTTCAGAATGGGAATGAAAGAAACTATTTATTGTATCTCATGATCCGTTGAATATTCGAGCGGAAGTCTTAAGTTTAATATTAGAAAATGGAATTAAAATATTTTCTTTTAAAATTAATTAAACATAGTGTATTTATACCATAAAAGCGTTAATATAGTAGAAAAGACAATTTTTTGAAAACTAAATTGGGGCAGAATTATTACTGTAAAAAACGTAAAATTTTTTTTAATCTTTAGATAAAATTTCAAACCTATAGGATTAGCTCCCATGAAACTTTCTCGCACATTCTCTAATAAAACTGGGTAAAAGTTTAGAATAGTGTGCCCTTGCTGCGCCAAGGAAGCCAAGTCGCCAACAAAGATGGCGGACAAAATAAACTGTTCCACCGAACAGTTACGGTTGCCATTTCCAGTCTTTTTATTTAGAATCTTTAACTAATTATAATTATTTATTTAATACTGCCGGTGCCTTCGGCATCTGTAGAAGGCACCGCGCAGAATTTTTTAACTTTAAAAAAACATCCTACGGTTTCGCTTTCCAGCGGAGCGGAAATGCAGTAGCTTCGCTAGCAAATTAAACAGATGGACGGTTGGATTAAGGAATAGTGCATAATAATATTACAAGTAAGAATAAAGGATGTTATGGGAACCAATATTATACAGAATTTTTGATATTTAATGCACTTGTTTTATTTTTTTTTTCATAAACACTCAACACTTCAAAACACTCAAAGCATTCTTTCCAAGCCTCATCAACTCATAAAAAATATTCCACTCCTCCTTCATCCATTCAGCAGGTTCGAAGTAGTGCCTACCATCTCAACTACCAGACATTCACTCCTGTATGATTGAAGACATAATAATATTTCGAGGGAACCAAACATTGGAGCACCAAAAGAATTACGAGAACTGCGAATAATTCCATGGCAGACTTCTTTTAAAACGAAAACGCAGACGATTTGCGAATTCGCATAATGTTAATTAAAAATAGGAAAACGAAATTTTTTTGTAAATATTAACACTAAAAATGGAATAAATGTTATTTTAATTAATATTAATTTTATTCTAAACTTTCTGAGATAATAAATTTTAAATTAAAATAATAAACAAAACTTAAATCATCTGAAATCAATATTTTAAATATTAAATTTACTATAAAGCAGTAGTAGTTCATGAACAACTCAATTATTGTAAAAAGTAGTAAACAAAACAGAATTAGGGTTACTGAAAGAAAGTTCCTTTGGGTTGCCATATTAGCGAAAAACTCGGGGGCACACCGTGCTACACTTCAAACTAAAACTGTTACCTCAGAGAAAGACTTAACATAGCTGAGAAATATTAACGTTTAGCTTGAATTTAGCACCTTTACTGAATCTGTTGTGTCGTCTTGGCGAGTTATTTGGTGGTTAATCCATGATTAATAGATACAGTTAGTATATCTGACAATATTTTTTTATCCTTTAAATGATCATATTATGCCTATAATTTTCGCGTAATGCCTATAATTTTCACAATATGCTGTCGAAGTTTTATCAGATTTGAATGAGCGCTACGGCAGCGCATAAGAGACATACAGACAAACATTCATTTTTATTTATATATATAATGAAGTTACAATATCGCGATATTTAAAAGATAAATGAACCTGATATTTACGATCTAAATATCGCTTAATGGCACTGTGTATTAGAGAGGTCCAAGTGCATGATAAATAAAACTTAACAAAAGCAATAAAAATAGCCCAGTTTCAAGAACAGACAGTTTAGCGGAATCATAGTTATAAAAACCATTTATCAGAAATCAATTATAACCAGTAATGCCACCAAGCCATTCCCAGACTAATACCTATAAAAGGAACTAATATTTCGTTTAAATTGCGTTTACTTAACAATTTCTTACTTAACAATCACTTATTTAATTTTAAGTAACTCTATAAATTATTGAATTATTCGAAGTTAAATTTCAAAAGTATACAAATGACGTATTTCATTGCTAAGAGAAAAGTAAACAGAGATGATTAAAGTAAATTTCAGAATTTCTTTATCCAAATCATGTGTTAATTGTTTGAAAAAGCCATCCTATATAGTGAAAAAATGTATATTTAAACCTCACACTGATCCAGAACACAGCTTAAATGGGTTTAAACTTATCAACGCTACTATATTTTAAAATATTTAAACACATTTAAGCTACAAACACTGTTCCTCATTACATTATGTAATTATTTAAATTTTTATCAAAAATGACGAATATTATTGCATAGAGCGAAGTAAACATAGATAATTAAAATAAATTTCAAAATTTTTATATGCAAAACATGTGTTAATTGTTTGGAAAAGTAATCCTATGTAGGGAAATATATAAATTTAAATCTCACTCTTGTCTAGAACACAACTTAAATGTGCTTAAAACTATCAACACTCCTAATATTTAAGATTAAAAATATTTAACGTTACAAAACACTGTTCCCCTTGACATTATGTACTTATTTAAATTTATATCAAATGAAATTATCCTCTACTCAAAACTGTGGACATTTATCTTTCGAAACAACAAACCCTCCTAATTAGAGACTACAATCTCAGTCAGCACTGCACAAACTCCCCACACCGAGGCTGAAAAGGTAAGAAAATTAACCGCCAACCCTGAGCGAAAGCGACAACATTTTGTGTCCTCTTTGCTTTTTCCGCCTGTTAAGACAACTTCTCCCCATAACTCCACTCAGCGAAATGGGTTACCGTCCTCGCCAAAAGACACATTTCGCCCTCGCTGGGGCGGTTGTCTGGGCAACGGAGAGAGACCATTTTTATGCCAGGGGGGACACTGAATTTCGCTCTTTCCCGTCTCGCACTATTAAAGGTTTCTCGTTCTAACAAGGAATGCTCGCTTTGGAGGGACCCTGTCTGTGAACGTACAGAACGGACGGACAAAGATTTTACAATGCTTTGCAAAAATGAATTCTTTACCGAATAAAATTTTACCGATTTGCAGACTTGTATAACTCAGAAACATTATTATAAAGATAAGATTTTGAATGTCATTAAGGTATCCGACTACGTTAAAATTCACTGGTTATCAACCATATTGGAGAATTATTTTATTATTATTTCTCTATTTATTATTATTATTAATTCAGACTTTCCTCTTTCCAAAATAATTTATCTTTTCTGGGAAAAGGAAGACCTGACCTATCATCCTGGGTCACCTATTTTTTAGATAAAATTTGTCATTGTCATCAATTTTCTGAAAATTTTAATTTTATAAAAATTCTCTTTCGTTAACACGATATCTCAAATACCAATTGAGGTATCCATATAAACATTTCAACGTGTATTTTAAATAATATTGGCAATGAAATGAACCAAAAGTTTTATTGTTGCGCTCTAAATATTGTTGTGCTCTAAATTTTGCTCTTTAACCAACAGACCGGCGCAGCCGGTTTGAAAAACTTCTACATAATTGTTAAGACAAGAAGCGATAATGATCCCAAAAGTTAAAAAAAATCTCAGTTGGAGATTTATTTAATCTTAAATTATAATCAAAATTCCAATATTTATCAGTTAAGATCATAATTTTAATGCATAAAGCGATAACCATTGTTTCATAGAAGTGCTTATTTTGCCCACCATCTTTATTGTGTGACTTGGCATCCTTGGCGCATCAAGGGGTACACTTTTCTTCCCTTTTACCAAATTTTAATGCCAAAATAGGCAAATCCCCGACATTATAGATTTTTTTTCAAGTTCAAATAAGATAATCAATATTATTGCTTATATACTTATATCAAACAATACCTTCAACATTCATGCAAGGTTGAATTTTAAAAAAAACTAAAATATGCAGTAAAAGCATTTGCTATATCATCCTCGTTTTACTCGTCAACATACGCTATTGTAATATTCGGTGAATAGAATTTTTATTCTAATTCTTAAAACAAGACCAGAATTTTTTAGAATTCAAAACTAAATTGCTTTCTGATAGTCGGAGAAAAGCGTCAAGATCTTTATGGATATTATATTTGGCGGATGATTGTAAAGTTTTTAAAGTTAATTTACTCATCATGGGCTCATTTTCTATTAGTCTTCTGAAATTTGATGAATACAAGGAGGGAAAATATCAGTAACAGTTTCTCTAAAAGGAATATGCTTACTATGCCTACTAAAAACATCCTCTAAATAATTGCAGAAACTAAACATCTTACTGCTTATAAAATCAAGTTAAAAAAAATTTCAATCATCTCACAAAACAAATAACAGTACAAAAATCTGCTCTTTCAAAATCGAATCTAGAAATTTTCATATTCTTCGTATTGAGTTAAAAAGGTATAATAAAAAGTGACAGAACAAGATAACATTTATCCTCAGGTACTAAAGAACTATCGTTGTGTCAAATGTAAACCTTTTTTGGATCCACGTCTGACAAAATCAAATCAATATATTAATTACTTGTTGTTAAAAATATCTTGATTCGATATTTTTAACAACAAGTAATAAGCATCTTGATATCTATCAGCAAGTAATATATTCTAGTTATGAATATTGTTATATGGACCCTAATTGAAAGGATTCATAAAACCAGACAGTTCATATACAGCTGGATTGTGTAGTTCACAAAATTCATCCCGTAGTTAAATCAAAATTATTAAAAATTAATATCGTAAGTATCTTTCGAAATAGTGGGAAAAATTTTAACATACGTGTCCACTCGAGAAGAATATGGGAAGTAAACATAAAAGCATCCCTTTTCTGTGATTTGATTTCACTGAAATCCAAATGGCTTCGAGATCCAAACCAGGAGAACAGAAAGGACGTAGACAGTTTTTGATAATTACAAGAATATAATCTCCCGGCCCGTAAGAATCAGCCGAAGAGTCACGATCTTTACGAAACACAACATAACTGTCCTTGCATAAGTGCAAGAAATAAAAAGCATCCCAAAGCCATGTCTCTGTAAAGGTGGGTTCACACGAGACCAGCTACTGGGCACAATAAAAGATCACGCCTACTTCCGGAAAATCACGTGACCACAATGGGAAAATGGTAAATGGTTGGACCGTAGGGACAAACGTTGGTCATTATCCCAACGGAGTTGTCTTAACTGTTCATAAAGGTAGGCCACACTACTGCGCGCAATCATTGCCTCTCTGCTGTTTTCCCTGTATTGTCCTCGTATAACTGTTGAGACAATGTCGTTGGGACAGTGACCAACGGCTGTCTTGACGGGGCAGCCATTTGACATTGTCCCATTGTGGTCACTTGATTTTCCGGAAGTAGACGAAATCTTCTACTGCGCGTGGTAGTTGCCCTCTTGTGAACCTACCTTAAGACATGTAATCTCCCATAGTTACAATTACAGTCTATATTTTTGGTACGTAAACCACGAACATTTTCATAAAACAAAGACCAATATTCCAAACTAGTTTTTTTCTGACAAATCTATGAAAAAACAATTGATGTCTGTTCCAGAACAATTATATGGTCTTTTTTCGATTTAGCAAAGGATTCCACAGACAGCCTTTAGGCCAAACAGATGTCAGACAGCCGGCATCCTGGCACAAGGATAGCGTGTTTTCCCCATGATGTAGACATCCTGGGTTCGAGTCCCGATTCGGGCGTGGTTGTTCTTCTGTGATCTATCTACTAGGTGTATGCATGTGTCCTTCTGTGAAAAGGGGTTGTGCAAGCGAATGTGAAGCATGAACTAGCTAAGTCGTACTCTTGGCCCCAGTTCGCGCTGCCGAAAAAACAAAGAATGCACGTTTCGCTTAAATTGCTGAGAATTGTCAACGGACTTGTTAAGTGCCATACGTAACAACAACAGATGTCGGAAAGAATTTATGCAAAAAGCTAGATGATGAAAATGTTTCTCATAGACATTTACATGAAAAGAAGCATACTATTGTAATTCGGTGCTAATTCTAATATATAAGTAAACAAAAATAAAAGCTAAATGAAATAAAATCTATTTATAAAACAAATCTAAATTAATATAATTAAGTAAACGAAACTAAATACGGAAACAAAACGAAAAATTAAAAATCGAAACTAAATTTATTTCGGATTCGAACAAGTTAAAAAATTAAAAATCTATTATTGTAATAAGTGAGAGCTATTGCAGCTTTTTCGGCTCGGATTCTTTTTCTATTTGTTGTAATTTTGATTTTATCTTCCTTCTTAATTTATTTTGTTAATATTAAATTCTTTACCATTAGCATGATATCACCAAAACTAATAGATGCATTTACATAAATATTACAGCGAGTGTTTTAAGCAATGTGGGCAATGAAATGAACCAAAAGTTTTATTGTGGGTGAAATACTTTTTCATTTAATGGTGTTTTTTGAAAAATTAAGATATGAATTTAGGCTAAAAATGCAAATATACGCCTATTTCATACGCAAGTGGGAGATTTAAGGTATCCGATTACGTTAAAAACACTGGTTATTGACCACATTGGTGATTTTTTAAAAAAATATTGTTTCTTTTAGTTCAGACATTCCTCTTTCCAAAACAGTATCTTTTCTAAGGAAAAGGAAGGCCTGGCCTATCTTTCAGGGTCACAGATTTTTCAGCTAAAATGTGTCTTTCACTTCCATTTTCTCAAAACTTTAATTTCCATAAAACTTCTCCACCTTTAACCCAATATCTCAAAAACTAATATTTACTTAAAAATATCAGCATGTGTTTTAAGTAATATGGGAAATGAAATGAACCAAAAGTTTTATGGTTGGTGAAATGTTTTTTCATTTATAGGTGTTTTTGGAAAAAATAAGTTTTTAATGTATGGAAAAAATGTATATATACGAATATTTCAACCCATAACTTCTTCGCATCTTAAAATATTTCTTAGGCTGTGGCTCATTTCATTCATCATTGTATTCTAGAACTTATGTTGATAGAAAATTAAGATTGCTGCATTACCATTTTATGTAGAGTGTTAACCGTTGTGGTCAAATTTCGGTAATTTCCGTTTTCTCAAAATATATTATGTTTTCAAATGATTGTTTTCGTATTTATAGTGTTCATTATTGACAATACATCTAAAAATCAAATAGTTATTAAAAAATCCACTTTTTCAAAAAATTTCATTCGAACTCAGTCGGTTACCTTAAAAATTGCAAGAACAGCTATCAATCAACATGTGCGTATAGTCGAAGTAGCGAGTTAAACCTCGGTTTTCTTGCAAATACTTATCCAGCTCAGATAATTAAATTTAAAATGCTGCATTCTCCGGGATTATGGAAGATAAACAATATGAACCCTTATCGCTGCGAAAAGTAATGAGATGCATAAATATGTGCCCAATAAAAGGTCTTGTTTATTGCTCCCAAAAAGTAATATTTGTGAATTTTTTAATTGAATTTTTCTGAAAAATTAATCGACATATTTTCACCACTCTTAACCACTTCGCATACCAGTGTCTGAGACGCGCATTAAATTATTGAATGTTTAATTTTTAATCTGCAATTAAGGGAAAAGTATTAAATCATTTAAAATGAAAAAAGTCTCTTGAAACGTATTATCATCAAAGGAATTAAAATAATAGTAAATATTCCAGTTAGGAAGCTATTGAATTCATCATTTAATTAGGAAATTAATTCTTATGTCAAGGGGTTCAGGTGTACGTACACATTAAAACTATTTTTTTTTATTTTAAAATCCAATTTTTTCACCGAAGGTCATTAATATATGTTTAACGTTATTTCAATCTGGAAAAAATGTATTACACTAATTATTAATTAATTAATATTGAATGAACTAATTAGTATATTTTTTGAAACATATCTTAACCCTTTGCACTCGAAGGCTCCTGAGCGGAGCCATTTAAAATTGGTCTTCGAACTCAAGGGCTCCGCTACGGAGACAATGCAAATAATAATGCGTACAGCAAACTTACAGTGAATATGATCTTTTCACTAAAATCGCTTCGAGTTGCTGGTAATACGAATGAAAAAAACTTCGAGTGCAAATGGTTAAATTCAAATTTGTTAAACCTGCGTTAAAAACGCAAAAATACTACGTTACATGCTTACAGTCGATAAGATATTTGATAATCGACAACTGTTTCTTCATAAACCACATCGCAAACAATGACGTGTCTCAGACGCGCATCGAATCATTGAATTTTTAATCTGCAATGAAGTGAAAAGTATTAAATAATTTCAAATGAGAAAAGTCACTACAAACTTGTTATCATTAAAAAGAATTAAAATAATATTTAATGCTCCAATCAGGAAGCTATTCAATTCTTCATTTAAATGGGAAGTTAAGCAAATTCGTACGTCAAGGGATTAAGTACTTTTACAAGCCAAAATTTAAGAAAATAATTAAATAAAATGTCAAAATGATGCACTGCCTTGAATGGTGTTTAAGAGAAGACATCGGAGTGCACAGGGTTAAAACGCATTTGAAAGGAAAAGATTTAGTTCCTGAGGCGTAATACATCAAAATTAAAGGATGAAAACAAAATTCTACTGGGAATACGATCTCATTCTGTCTGAAGAGATTGCAAATTTCTGCAAGATTGTCACACGGCCTCTTTCTGTCCGAAGAGATTGCAAATTTCTACGAATTGTAATTATTGATATCTCAAAGTTACGCAACGGATGGATACCTTAGCTAATTGTCCTTGAGAGAGTGATACACCTTTATATCCGCATGACTAAATCCTAGGATTATTACGGTAATTATCTCAAATCACAAATGAGATTTGAAAAGTTTTTTTTTTCTATCAAGACATCATTCGAAAAATGTTGAAAAGAGCTAATTATCATGACTGGATAATTCTAAGTATGCCATAAGGGCATTCTACATATGCTACCTATTAATGAACTCGTAAAGAAATTTTAACCTTCGAGCGGAAGCGGTCATCGTATTTCCCACATACGCTGTAGAAAATTGTAAATTTTCAAAAGCGTAACTATTAAAATTATTTTGTAAAGCGCTTAGGGCTAATAAACACAATTATTTTAAACATTTTTTTACTTAAAAAAGAAGCAGAAACAATATAATCATAGATTGGAATAACAATATAAAATGATCACAGGTTAACTGAATTGATTTTAAAATAATATAAATGAAATCATTAACATTTTGACTGAACAATTTGCATATAAAATATAGAAGTGCAAAAATGCAGAATTTATGTATAAAAAGGAAAAAGTAATTGAAAATTAGATATGAAAAGGAAGAAAATAGTTTCATTGTGATTTCATTGTAGCGTAGAAATTTGAACAGTTGTGTTTAGTGTACTCCAAACATATAAATTTCTGTCAAATCTCACACCTGAATCTCGTGATTCTAGTCCGTTTTTCATTTTGGCAGGGGTTTTTTCCCTGACGTCGCATCTTCCACTTCTTCAATACCTAGTATGGCTTTTCTCTTTAGCTCCTTTAATTTTAGCACACTTTTTAGAGATGTGGATGCTTTTTTTCAACATTTTCCTTCGTAAATGCATTTTCCAGCTGTCGCCAGTCTAAAACAATACGGATTTATATGTAAAATCAGATGTGACAAACACTTACATGAATGGTCGCGCGTATCTCTAAAATACAAATATCTGATCGGCAGAGACCTATTAAGGCCACAAACTTATGACGACGGCTGAAAGTAGGTCAAAGTGTAGGAGACAAATAGCCAAAGACAGGCGTTCCCAGTTCCGGCGTCCTGGCACAGGGGTAGCATGTCTTCCCCGTGACCTGGGCGTCCCGGGTTCGAGTCCCGGTTCGGGCATGGTTGTTACTCTGCGTTCTGTCTGTGAGGCGTGTGAATGTGCCCCCCTGTAAAAAGGGGTTGTGCAAGCGAATGAGTGTGTCGTCTTTATTTGAGCTAGAAGTCAGACTTCTGCCCTCTGGGTGGTCAGGGGTCTTTATCCTCAGAAGCTACTGCACCCTCTTTCCGTGGAAACACGGACACGACATCATCATCATTAGGCATTCCCAGTGCCACCAGATATGAAGGTATAAAACGAAATTCATCTCTCGTGTACCTCTCACATACGCGAGCACGCTGGAAGGTTAAATGAATAAGCTGATTAGTTTTAGAAAAGAGGGTTTTTTTTTAACAAAGCAAGTTTCGCATCTTTGACATCAAAAGGCGTAAGCCGAGAAGGTACAATTTTTGCGAAGCACGCTGGAGTGCTTAACAGTTAAGCTATTAGTCTGGGAGAGTACGGCAGACAATGGCATAGATTGTTTTACTTTCACAGATTCTTACTTATTGGATATAGAAACATTTTAATAGAACATTTGGATTGGAGTGCATAGCAGATGAAACTTGTAATTGAGTTTTGGTTTTTAAAAAATAACGGCCCCAAGCACACCATTCGCAATGCGAGATAACGTTTGTCCCTCACGGATTTGGGGACCCTACACGACAGATTTTCGTAGGTATCGGGTCTTCAACCTGAAATCCTCTGGTCCGAAGCCGAAACCTTACCACCAAAATATCACGACTCCGAAATTTACCCTGGAGAGTCAGAGAATAAATAATTCATCAATTATATTGCTGGGACAATCGGAAAATAAATAAATTATCAATGATTTACCCGGGACAATCAATGAATCATCCATGATTTACCCGGGACAATCGGAGAATAAAAAATCATCAATCATTTACACGAGACGATCAAATAAATCATCAATCATTTACCCGGGACAATCAGCAAATCTCTCGTCTTTATTTGTGAAAGGGAACGAACACATGCATAGTGAAGTGCTGTGAAAGGAAATTCATTGTTTCAAAAGCGAGAACTCTAGAACAATTTAGCACATACCGAAGAAGCTGAAGCCATATTTCGCTTTTTACATTTTAACACGCGGTAAGAAAATATCGGTAAGTGCCAGCAAATGCATTCAAGAGATTTGGTTAAATTTTTCCAGCGTTTGGGGAAAAGTGACAATACACAGGATTTAATCAACTGTAAACACAAGTTTTTGCTCTTATCCTGAGCATTACATAATGAGTTTCTGAGTTTGCAGATTATTTTTTAATGTTCTGCCATTTTTTAAGTCCGAAAAAAAAACAATTTTTGGCGCTTCACCAAATGGCTCCTTTATGTTTCATTTCCATATTTTGCAATTCGCGAAAAACAAAATTTCGTTTCTTTTTCGTTTATTTTTTACGCGCTTTTTGAATATTTAGGAGGTGAGCAAAATAAAAATAAACAAACGTTTCTTCCCGAACCTTATCTCCTGCTTTGTTTCTTATTTTTTTCCCCAGTTTCGAAGATTATATCAGATAATATAAAAGATCATATTCACAAAGTAAAATAACAGAATTTATTTTATAGGCCTTTTTATACAAAAAAAGAAACATCAATACCATAAATTTTACATAAATTTGGAATAATTTTCTGAACTTTTCAGTTTGATCATGCTACTAAAATTTTATTAAAGTGAAAAGATTAATAAATAATTATATTCTAACAGATTTTTTTATTCATCTAGATATGCCTATGCTATATATCAGAACTTTGAATGTTTCTTCTTTTTTGAAGAAGAAGATTGCGATACATAATATGTCAGATAAAAATTTATGAAAAATATGAAATTCTAATCTAGTAAAAAGAAAGAAGTATCTGATAAATCTTCAAATAAATAAAAAGAATATTATTAACTAAAATAAATTTTTAAAAAATTGGAAATATCAAAGAGTTGATTTATTGGCTTTAGGTTATGAGAGACTCTTTTATCAGAAAGTTGATTTAACGGCTGTAGGTTCTGAGCGACTCATTTATCGAAAAGTTGATTCAACGGCTGTAGATGACTCATTTATCAAAGAGTTGATTTAACGGCTGTAGGTTTTGAGCGATTCATTTATTAGCCTACCTTTAAGATGGAATCAGATAGATTTTAATTTATACTACGCCCATGCTTTCTGTTATATGTGAATGAGTCACAGCAAGATTCAAAATAATTCAACAGAGTATTTTGTATTTCTAGACATATGATACCCTTTTTAATCTTCTTGGCCTTGTATCATATGAGTATCGGGTCATCACTTTGTGGTAACAACTTAATAAGCCAGTAACAGCCACTAGACACTAGCGATCGCTTTTATCGAATGGATTAGGTGACTTTAAACCCAAACATCGAGGGTTCGATCCTTGGCGGAGTTCCACTTTCCCATTAGCACAATTCCGCCAACACCTTGGCCACAACTTCCTAACATTATCACCTAAAATAAATGATAAGGACAGTGCATTCCAGAAATATAAGGCGTCATTAAATTAGATTACGAAATAAGCAAAACAGTTAGGGTAACTTTAAAAAGCATTTCATCTAAATTTAATATTAAAGTACAAAAATAACATTTTACATAAACATAACTTCTTGTTTTCTTTGTTTTATTCTTTTTTTATGAAATCATTTGTTCCATGCCACACATTCTAACGATGTTCCATCGTAGAGCATGTTCCAGTGAAATCCTTCCAAAATAGAATATGAGGTTTTTGTCTCCACCCTTCCCTTCCATCCGCTGCCGTTGCCATTATTTGAATGATACGAATGCTTTCCATTTCAAATGGAAGAAACCTCCTTACGACTTCAATTTTTACCCCCTTTTCTTAAAGCTCATTACTACATATCCCCAGTTGAGATGCTACCTCAAATACACCTTTTTTAAACTTGTAGTGGATTACACTTGATGTTATTACAGTTTTGTTTTTCAAATATCAATTCATTCATTAAATTTAGTTAATTTTTAATATGTTACATAGAGTTTTGGTAGTTAGTAGTGGAAGTTGAAATGAACGGGTCAGTAAAATGCAAGAATTTCAGTATTTTTCGCGTGAAAGTGAGCAATATGAAATCAGTTCTTGAGCAAATCAATAACTTTTTGATGCTTTATATTTTTTTTTTGATAAATATGTCATAAAAAGTAAATAAAATAAAATTCTCTTTGTGGATCTAAGTAGAAATAGAATTTTTTTTAAATTATATTATTTGTTTCATATAAACAATTTTTTCAATACGAACCAAATCGTGATATGGAATCCTTAATGCTGAAAATATTCAGACGATTTCGTTTCAAACTGTGAAGAAAAGATGAGACATTGCAGTTCAGAAAAAATAATTAAAGTTCATTTCTTGTAATGAGAAATTATAGACCACAATCAGCTTCATAAATTAAAAACGAAAAAAAAAATAAAAGCGAAT
>JAPMOQ010060680.1:214711-237650 GCA_026543055.1 Argiope trifasciata
TCACTGAATTATTAACGATGTATGTTTGAACCCGCTATTGTGCGTCTTTATTTAAAGTAAATCACTTCACTTGACATTAAACATAAAGTTATTTATTGATATGGTAGCTGGCCTTTATTTGGTTCTATATGCAAATGTCAGACTTAAGACATGATATGAATACGTATCATTATGTTTGTAATGTGGTTCAGTAGTGATATCGGGCTCTAAAATGCCCGTCTCTGCACAAATGTTTCATCGTGTCTGTCAATGGTTCATAATGCGGTTCATTTTATTTCCTCAATAGATTGTGTTCAATTGAAACTTTTTTTTTCGGATTCAATTTGGAGACTTTATTTCTCACCAGTTGCACTGAAGTAACTCTAATGTCAAACGGCAGAATCATAAGCAGTCATGTGATACATCTCGTTTAACAAAATTGGTTGCCATTTTTTCTTCAATAAAATCGTTTGCTCTTTCGCACAGTGAATATCTCTATACCGCCGATACAGGAATCGGCCCATCCTGATGAGAAGTTCTCCCAGAGAAAATTTCTTCCCGAAATGTATCGACTTCCGGAGAAGTTGCGAAGAAGACTGAAAAGCTTTCATTCGTCTGAAGAAGCAACAAGGGACGAAATGGACTTCGTTTCTTTGGCTTAACAATGGAACCGACTGTTTGCTGCCTGCGGTCGTTGAATTCTTGCTCTTTTCTGGGACAAAAAACTGCTTGAAAGGGAAAATGTAGGATGTGGGGTAAGAGATAGGGATGACTCAATTTTCAACCAGACGTCACCCTTTGTTGCTGTTTTTTAATTTAAGACTAGATTATATTTTCTAATGCAAATGGGAGATTGAAAAAGAATATATAAATGACGTACGTGAAAGGAGAGAAGTAAACTGCACGAAAAGAAAAATGAATAGTGGGGGGGATGAAAGATAGAGCTGACTCAAATTAAATTTTTAACCAGACGTCACACTTTGGTAATTTTTTTTTAATTGAAGACTAGATATATTCAAACGGCTGGCGGATTCGAACTCGAAACTTAACGGACACGAGTCCAACGCCCTACCAACCAGGCAATCCCTCCTCCAGAAAACTTGTCTAATGATATCAATATTATCATTATAAATCTGTATCTAATTTTGTAACAAGTTCGTAAAATGATGATATCTGTCATCAAATTTCTTTGTAATGCAATTTTCTTTGTAATTTTTCACCAACAACGTAATAAGTCAAATGACATTTAATTCCAGACTGTAAATAAATATCAGAACTATGCACAAATTCTTAAAGCAGCAGATGCTCTGTCATAATATCAATATATATAAAAACGAATGTTTGTCTGCGTGTCTCTTATGAGCTGCCGGGCCACTCATCCGATTGCGATGAAACTTTGAATACTTATTACTTGCACTTAAGGGATGACGATAGGCATAGTAAAATTATGTAATCTATAAAAATAAAAATGAGTGTCTCTAATGCGCTGTCGTACTCTATCCAGTTCTGGGATGAGGCTTAGAAGTCGGAAAGCCAAGAAATTGATTTGTTTCTGCTGAAGATGAAAAAAAAATGTTTCTTACCCTAAAGCTCTTCAATGATAAAGTTAAAAAAAAGAGTAAATATTATTTATTCTTCTGCTTTATATAACATTCATTTTCAATGAATGTATTCACTGCCGACCGGAAAATAAATGTTATTCTTTCTTTCATTCCTA
The DNA here is from genome assembly GCA_026543055.1 of Argiope trifasciata. Classification (NCBI taxonomy): domain Eukaryota; kingdom Metazoa; phylum Arthropoda; class Arachnida; order Araneae; family Araneidae; genus Argiope; species Argiope trifasciata. The sequence continues at coordinate 216,408 of JAPMOQ010060680.1, forward strand.
ATGAAACAAGACAGCTATTTCAAATTCCAAATGATATCTGCAAAATTATTTCTTCTGAGGCAGCAACGCGCCCGGTACCGGCTAGTATGCATATTATTCTTTTCACTACAAAAGTAAATTAATCTAATACTATAATACGAGGAATGGTTGCCAAGTCGAAAATCGCCTCAGAATTAATAAACTCCGGTAAACTTGGGGGTCTGGGGTTTTTGGCCACGAGGAATCGATTGGCGCCGGTTTTGAAGCGCTACGGTCGAGCCGTTCGGAGTTACAGATAGGATATTTTCAAACTTTATTAGTTCGTCATAATGGCTACTTAAATTTTCAAGTGGTAACGTGCTGCCATCTATAGCCAATATGGCGAACTAATAAAGTTTTATGTTTATGCTGTTATAGGCTTATAATATGTTTCTTATGTATGTATATATGTTTGGTTTTTCTAAATAAATTTGTCAAAAATATTGAACTTCAACACACTTCAATCTTTACCTTTACTTTACCTTTGTATAGAATAGTTCCCTTTCCAAACTCTAACTTTGTTTAGAATAGTTTACAATGGTGCACTTTAACCGGTTATCTTTTCACCAATGGTTTCACGAATTTTCTTATGGCATGTATTGTTTTGATAAATCCCAATTGAAAATTTAAATCTTCGAGTTAGCTTCGATACCTGTTTTCTCCGAGCGGAGCTCGGTCTCCCGCTGGTTATATAAATATGCGAGAAAATTATCGAATCATTTGGCTTTCATTCAAGTGGGAATATTATCTACGAATTAAATTTTTGAAGGAATCTGAGTTGCTTCAAGTCACTCTATAAGTAATATAATCATGTGACTTTCTTGAATTAACGAAGTGTGCGATACATTCACTCATTGTTGATCATTGGCAAAGGAAGAAATTCTATAGGTAAAAACGTCTTGCCTCTGAATAATTTGTGAAACAGGGAAATGATTCTATCTCGGAGTGAAGGAAAAACCTGAAGATTGTCAATAATGATTGAAGCACCGTTCTAATGGTACTAGGTCATCTCAAATCCCTGATGGATAGGATGTCAAAGATGAACAGTTTCATTCCAACTGTTAGAGAGTGTGCAGGTGGGGAGAAAGACAGCTACTTACTACCCCGAAAGGAATGTTAGTTTGACTGATGCAAGGTTGGATCATACTTATTCAGAAGTCGACCCCAACAAATCCTGTCGATACGGCTACGTACAGTGGTGGCGGGGTGGTCGGTTGCATACAACAAGAAGAAGAGAAATGACTCTCCGTTTCTTCTTGTGATATTTGATGTAAAGGCTATCTTAGTTTCCCATTTAACTCAGAAGACGAAATTCAAACATTAGAAACTCAGAATCACTCAGGGCGTATCTCATGTTGTTGTATCCAATGGCACTTGTCATTGACAAGCCCGCTGATCACTGCCAGCGATTTTAAGCCTCAATGAGCGTCCCTTCTTTTTCTCAGGCACCAACTAGGGCCAAGAGTACGACTTAGCTACTTCATGCTTCACATTCTCAGGCACAACCCCTTTCTAAAGGGGGTGGGGGCATTCACACTACTCACAGATAGAACACAGAATAACAACCATGAAAATTCGATAAAATGAGTCATGAAAATTTCATAAAATGACATCTAAAACAAAGAACATACATAACAATATTTAACATAACTAAAAAAATAAAATTCCCCCGTTACGAACATCATAGGTTTTCTTTTCCCTTTCGTATGAAGATGGTTTGTGCTTTCACTGCGAAGAGTAATGACGTAATACGGTTGTAATTTCGATGATAAAATTTGTAATAAGGCTAATGAATGAAATAAGTAAGAAGTTGTATCGTTTAACTAATCAAAACCGTTTTAATTATACATTTTATTGCTAATTAATTTGAAAAGAAAGATAGTATAAAAGTGTTGAAAGACTTTCAAACCATGGCAGTCGGTTTTAGATACAGGATTGAAATGTTTCTTGAATTAAGTCTCTTACAGATAAAGTGTATATTTTATTTTAAACTGCAACTAGTATTGCTATTGCGCATTGACAATATTGATGACATAAGATAATAGGAAAATTAAAACCTCTGTATGATATTACAGTTTCTTACAGATTAATTACTTCTGAGAAAAATAAAATCTCCATGCATTAATGCTATGATATCCTTTCGTCAAAGGGATATATAGCATCTGGTTTAATGTCGACTCCGACCTCAAGAGAGAGATTTCATGTTTTGCGAAAGATGGGTAAAATCCTTACTGCTCGTATTGTAACTAACAGAAGAAAACGGCATTTATGTCCCTGCGGGTGAAAAATACATCCTTGCTTTTCAACACGGAATGCAAAATGCTTCGATTCCTCATCATTTGCGTAGATTCTCTCATTCAGAAAAGCGTACCGTTGCCTCCCAACGAATGAGTGCATCGACAAATAAGCAAATGCGGCGGGTAAGAGAGGAAGAAAATACTTCTTTTTTTATTATGTATTTCTGCGTGGCAACAGAAGCTGTAAGGGGAGTCGCCTATCGCATCTCCACCCTCATGAATAGACATCTCCATTACAGACGCGGGAATCCTCCCTTTGGGACCCGGAACGCGTTCCGTAAAATGATCTGACTCTTGGATCCGTTCCGGAGATCTGTCACCATCTTTCTTCCGCCATTTTTGATCACCACTGGGGGTCGACTGGATGCAAAGGAATGTATCTGCAGATGCAGTTGCTAACGTTCTACATCAGGAGTGATTTTATTTAGTGTAGTTTTGTGCAGCAAGAGACATTCTTGATTACATATGGCGTGGATAGTTTTATAAACTGTGATATAAAATCTGATCATTTATCATAACTTGCCAATGTTTATGGTATAAAACAGAGCTAAAACCTTAAAATTCAACTATTTTTAATTAGATGGGATGGTAAAGACTGATTATTTTTAAGAAAATAAAAATTGGCGGATGATTTATTTCTTTCATAAGCAAATTTAGAAGAAAGAAAACTTGATGAATTCTTCTTTATTAAAGCAATAACAAAAAAAGAAAGATTGGATTATTTTTTTATTTGTTAATTTTAAATGGCGTGATCTAGGAGACCTGGGTTCGGACATGATTGTTCTTCATCTGTGTTCTATCTGTGAGGCGTGTGAATGTGCCCCCTGTAAAAAGGGGTTCTGCAAGCGAATGAGAGTGTGTGCCATCTTCATTTGAGCTAAAAGTCAGACATCTGCTCTCTGGGTGCTCAGGGGTTTTTACCCTTTGAGAGAAGAAATGAAACTAAAATGATTTGACAGACGATATATGTCCAAAAAAGGAAGAGTAACTTTCGACTTTATCTAGAAATAAAAATAAGAAGATACCATCCACTTTTTATATAACTTTTAATAATATTTTTTATGAGATAAACTGTATGGTAATCACCTGCGTGTCATGGTACACATCAGGTTTCGCAGATCTATCTCGTTTCGATGAGCTTTCCTTTTAAAAAGCATTCTCTAAACCTTCTACTTGAAGTTGTTTTTACGCCTTCATTTTCATTCCAATCTTCAAAATCACTTTCACTATCAGATTCTCTATATTTTTTTTTGCCGTTTCGGTAGTATAATGTCAGATTCATCACTTTCCGAATCACTGCAACTTATTTCAAAATCACTTGGACAGTCAGATAAAGTATCTGCGTATAATTCATTGAAAATTTCTTCCCCGATACGTTCCATCGTGGTTGAATTTTCGGAATGATACTAAAATTATGATAAAAGTCTAAATTCCTAGAAAAGTAATTTTTATTGTTATAAAGCGGACACAACTCAACACAATACGCCCAGTTTTTGCAATATTCTATATCGCACCAAGTATCATAAATTGAAATAGACAATGCAAATGCAATGACGAGTGAACTCGTCACCTGTCAACAATGTTTGGATACGAAAAGACGAATTAACTCGTCACCACTAAGCAACGTTTGGGTATGAAAGGACGAGTAAACTCGTCAACAGTCAACAACGTTTGGGTACGAAAAGACGAGTTAACTCGTCATCGGTCAGCAAAGTGTTAAAACGTGATAGAGATAAAAATTCTAAAATACCTACAAAAAAATTTCAACAAATTATTACATGGTAGTTTGCCAAAACTCTGAAAACTCGGATGCGATTTCAAAGTTTGGATATGGACCTCAAACAGTATTAAAGGAATCTGACTTTTCGAGTTGAATCACTTGCAGCTAGAAGAAGGACATCGAAATGAAAGAGAAAGAAAATCGCACTAACAATTACGATTCCCAGACGGTGAGTTGGTTGGTCTGTCTAATTCCACTTGATCATATCAAGCTGAATGAGAGAATCTGTTTCGAATGAAGGTGTGGTGATGTCTTAATAAGACAGATAACATCTACGGGACATGAGCATGCTTTTGCCCTGTGGTTATGTTACTAGGCTTTCAGATCCATAGGTCCCAGATTCTATTCTGAGAACATTTCACCTTCCACAAAGGCAGAAGTGTGCGCGCGCCTTTCGTTGTGAAAGAGCACCGTTCAGGTGAAAGGACGACTTTTGCTCGAACACACAAAACACGACTCTTTCTAGGGGCCTGTCGGACTCATTCATTCAACCACAAGTGAGAATAGAGATCCCAATCAGAGACCGACTCAGTACCCCCCCCCCAGAGGTTGTGGGAACTTGGAGGATACGACCTATTTAACGTGTCACAACTGACATGAGCCAAGACGGCGGTCTTTGGCGAGGACAAAACTCGCTACCTTGGGATTACGAGACGGACGCTCTACCATCCAGGCTGATGCCGTTCGTTGGGAGATTTGATGATTGCCATCTTGCAAAATCTATTGCATTTACAGATTTAGATGGGGAATTGTAGATCACCTGCCGAGAAACTACTTAAAGTTTGCTCGTATGGACACTTTCAATGCAAATGTTATAAACGGCAGATAAGTTTTCTCCAGAATCTTGTCATGCTAATATTCAACATTTCAAAAATAAAACAAAAGACGCTAATTTCAGTCAGTATTTAGAAATCTCACTCTTTCAGTTTGATAATCACCGTTTAATAGATTTTATTACTTCCGAGCTGGTACCCGGCGAGTTGCTGGCGACGAAGAAAATAATATTAAGTGCAATCAATCAATAAATTGGAAATTTTTTATAAAAATAGGATGAAATCTTCGACAGTACATAAAAAACGAACAAACAAATATTCAATTTTATGTATTGGATTTGTGTATTCTTTTAGGATTGTAAAACTTGGTATCCTTTCAGAACGGTAATGAAAGAAACAACTTATTGTATCTCGTGACTCATTTAGTATTCGTACAGAATTCTCACATTTAATTTTGGAAAATGGGATTAAAATATTTTCTTTTAAAATTGATTAATCATAGAAAATATATGGATACTATAAAATCGTTACTATAGTAGAAAAGATTTTTTTTTTTGAAAATCAAGCAATAGCTGTACTGTGTTAATCTATTACGTGAATTTAGCATTTCTGTTGAATCTATTATGTCTCCTCTGCGAATTATTTGGAGATGAATCCTTGGTAAACAGATGCTGTTCAGATTCATTTTTTCATTTAATTTTAAATAATTGTACTATGTGTATAATCATGCTGTAGGTGTGAGCAATAAGCTGATCAAGTTTCAACGCAATCGGATGAACGGTTTAGAAAGGCATAAGAGACACACAGACAAACATGCATTTTTATTTCTATAGATTGCTTTGAATCCGATTCTTCTGGCTTTCATAAAAATGAGTTTATTAATTGCTTCATCTTGAGGAAATTATTTTCAATATTACATATTGTTAAGTAACTTTCACAAGAATGGTACTACGAGTGCCACTGTATTGTGATTACCTTATTCTAATCATTATCATCGAAAGGTATCTTCACAATAATAGTTCCTTGTATGCAGAAAGAAGAAATCCCGTTTTTTCCCCTATTCATCTATACTAACATTATAAATGTGAAAGTTTGGATGGATGTTTGTTACTCAATGACGCCAGAAAGGCTGAACAGAATATGGAAGGAAATTTAGCACATATTCAGGAATAGAGCATGGGCTACTTTTTATTCCGATTCATTTTTTATTCATTAAAAATTAATTTTCTCGCCAAAAAGCTAAGGCCAAATTTTGTCAAAAAGGAATAAGGCTCCAGTTTTTGTTTTGTTTTTCTAACTGCAATCCGGTTAGGGTAGAAAAATTTCGACCGATTATTTCAAACGATCCTGTTTAGATTTTTTAAATCAAATGTTGATGTATTTAAAATCAAATGTTATTAAGGAATCATATTTTGGATTCATTCTGAAATACTTTTAAATGAAAAGAAAATAGACTAAAGAAAATAAAAAATATTTCTAATCTGCATTGCGTTATCTCAACTGGCGTAGGAAAGTCAGACATGTGCGTTAAGCCAACTGACGTTGAATGTTCACGTGTGATTATTTACAACTGTGTTTTCATTTAAATGAAAAGCTTAAAAGTTATGTGTATAATACTATTGTACCTACCACAATCTTGATCAGTAAATAGAATGAATTTGACCTGATTTTAAAGAAATACAGACCATTTTCTGTTTTGTTTTATTTTGTGTTTACAATGTAAATCGATTGTTTTTAGGTTAGTTGTGTGTTTTTGTGATTCAATTGTATTTACATTATACAATTTTCATATATGCTTGTATTTTTAAATGTTTTCAGGTTAGGTTTAATTTTTTTTTAATTTGTCATTATTTGATAGTTTTTCGTACATGTGCATCAAAATTTGCACACGAACAGGGTCGCGGGTAACAGCTAGTTTAAAATATCCTTGAAGAGATTTTATTATTATTATTCAACTGTTCCTTCATTTCTTTAAAAAAGTCATTTTTAAATGTTCCTTACTTAAATAACAGTATATTATAGTCGCGGTATCCTGGTGGTAAGGCTTCAGCTTCGAAACCGGAGGGTTACAGCCTGATTCCACCGAAGAACCACCGTGTAAACGGGTCTGTTGCACATTAATCTGTCAGGCCAAACGTCTTTCTGGTGTGATGTGGAGAGGGAATTGCCAACTCAAATGTCGTCCTCGTCATCTGACCGCTGCTCAAAATGACGAGGTCCGTCTCAAAATAGCTATAGTGCTGCTTTACAACGGGACGTTAATGTAACTAAACTGAACTAAACTTCCCAGAAGTCCATCCTTGGACTTGAGGGTCAGGCAAAATGAAGCTGAAGAACAGATGGGAGAAAGGTGTGTACGTACCTCCTGCATGCTTGTACTCAAGATTATTAAAAGTGATAGTCGGAAGGGCATTTTAGTAAAAGATTGCTCTTTGAGGTTGGTTTAGTTTAGTTTAGTTATTTTAACGTCCCGTTGTAAAGCAAGTTTTCAGTCCCTGCTTGATAATTAGTTTAATAAGCTAAATCCACATCCAAATCTGAACTTTGAAAAGCTCATTTCCTTCGGCTTTGTTTTATCTAATATTAAATTCCCTAACCAGACTTCAATCAATAAATGTTCAGTAGTCGAACACTAGTCACGGGGATGGATAGGAGCGTCTTTCCATGTCTCTCCCACTTCATGCTCATGACATCGTTGAAACAACCAGAGGGTTATAGTTGCAGGGACATGAAGCGGTGCTGTGTTTTGTGTGTAAAGCAACACAAGACTGTTTTGGGACGGATCTCAACACTTTGAACCTCTGTCAGATGATCAGGATGACACCTGACATGGCACCCCCCTCTGCAAATCACACCACACCAGAGGAAGGATGTTTGGCCTGACATATTTAATGCTCAAGAGACCCCATCACACGACGGTTCTTCGGTGGAATCGAGTCTCGAACATGAAATCCTCCGGTTCCGAAGTCAAGACTTTACCACCAGGACACCGCGGCCCAACTTTGAGGTCGGATTGGTTGTTGGAGGGCACCATTCCATAATTGTTACATAAATATAACCACTTTTACTTAACAAAAATAATCCTTGTCAACCATTAGTTGATGCATCTATGCCAAGGGTCGTCTGGTTTCTTTGAAATCGGTTCTAAGTGGTGAAAACCGTCGTTCAAAATGACAAGGTCCGTCCCAAAACAACTCTCGTGCTGCTTCAAAATGGGACGTTAATATAACTAAACTAAACTAATCTAAACTGATCCAATCTGTTGGTGTCAAACGTCTTTCTGGTGTAGTATGGAGAGGGAATTTCCAACTCAGATGTCGTTCTCGTCATTTGAGCGTGATTCAAAATGAAGAGGTTCGTCCCAAAATAGCACTAGTGTTTTCTTTACAACAGGATTTTAATATAAATAATCAAACTAAACTAAACAGTGTGCTATAGTATTTCACATCGAACATGTTCTAAAATCCCCCCAAATAATAAGCGAATACAAATTTCCACTCCACGATTCTCTGTCTTTTTTATTCGTTTCATTAAACTGGTCCCCAAAGAAGAAAATGTGTGGTGAGGGAGGGGGTGGAGATATTAGACCCTCGGCGGCATTCTTCAGATTTCATGTGTCCACCCCGACACCTCCAAACACACGCGGCGGAACCAACTAATGAATAATGCACCCCTCATTCGAATTCCACCCCACACTCCCTTGACCGCTGGTCAGCGGCGACTTAAAACCCTGGCCTAGGACAAGCGATCGCTCTTCCTCCCTTTTTTGATACTTTTTTTGCAAGAAAAAAAGAACACAGAGAGAGAGAGAGAAATAAAAAATCATTCATAATATCCCCTCTTCGCCATTGGCCATTTTCTGGTACGTGCCCTGACTCGGGTGTGACGGTCATCTAAACCGACCCACTTCGTTCGAATAAAATATTCCGACAGCGTTTCGGTGAAAGAATGGATGGAAGGTTGGAGGGGGAATGAAATATATACGCCCCGGAATTCTTAGGTGCCGTGGTTCGGATCGATGGTGGTGTTGCCATTTGAAGGAATCGAATTTAAGATCTATAAATCTGCCGTTTTCTTGTATCCAGGTCGGCTGAGATCTCGAAGGAGTGTTTTTTTTTGGTTCATAATACGGTGCTTACGGTTAAATGAGCATCCAAAGAGAGTGACCCCTGGCACTTTAGAGGAGGGGGAGAAAAGAACGTTTATTGACATCGACTCTGGACCTTGTTTGTCGGGTAAGTGGAACGTGGATTGCTCCATAGTAGACGACACAATTTTAAGTTTTTTGCTCAGACTTCAGAAGGAGTTCAAGTGGAATTTTTTAAGAGACTGCAAATAAGAGGGATCAATTATTGGTTTGAGTAAGTGTTATGAGATGAACAATTTGGTTTATGACAGAATCTCTCTAAAAATTAGCTTCCTTGGATGATATAATAGGTCTTGAGTTATGACTTCCCGAGAAGGGACCGCGGTGGCCTGGTGTCGGCTTATGAACCGGAGGGCTTCAGATTCGACTGGTATGGAGAGGGGGTGGTCAGGTGTTCATAGAAGAGCCGTCGTGTGAGGGGGTCTCTCGCACGTTAAATCTGTCAGGCCAAACGCCCGCTGGTGTTGTTGTGGTGTGGAGAGGGGGTTCCAGCTCAGGTGTCATCTGACGGAGGTTCAAAATGTCTAGCTCCATCGCAAAATATCCCTAGTATTGTTAGGCACCGGGACGTTAAAATAACTAAACTAAAAAGCAAAAAAAATACCCCCCCCCCACACACACATACTACAGAATCCTCCCTGAAGTCAACCAACTATCATTTAATGTAATTGAAATCAGAATTTTACTTTAAGTGACACCTCTAAATGCCCCAAGGTCACTTTCCATATATAAAGTCAATATAGAGCAAAGTTCTTCAATAAAAACTGCTATACTCTTTCTTTCACCATAAGACAACTAAACAAGAGAAAATCCACCAACAATAATTATTTCTCCTTAATTTCGCTAGAATTTGGGAAAGAGCTTCATTATTGTTAAGAAACGGTCTTTTAATGGCATGTTTCATATGCATATCTTACAATACACTTCACTTAGTACCAAAATATACAAAGTAGATCCCATATAATACGCCCATCTGCATTCTCATTCATTTAAAAGATTTTAATCTACACTATTTGCCGGTATTCCTGGTGAAATAAGAATGGAGAAATAATGAAATATTTCTGCATTGCTTTGATTTCTATTGTGTATATTTTTTAGGCATAAGTGGATCAAAAGTAACTTTGAATTCAGTATAAGTAATTACTGTAATATCTATATAAATAAAATGAATGTTTGCCTGTATGTCTCTTATGCGGTGTCTTATCGTTCATCCGATTGCCATGAAACACTGACGATACATTGCTTCCTGTTACGGGAGGGTTATAGGCATAATACAATCATCCAAAGTATACAAAATGTTGTCAGATCTATTTAAGATTTATTATTTTATCAGATCTATTAACAATGGATTAACCACTAAATAAATTGCCGAGGGCACACAACTGATTCGATAAAGATGCTAATTTCAAGCTAGACGTTCATATCTCGTAGCTGTTATACGTAAATGCAATGTAAGTCTTTCTCTGATGTAACAGTTTTATGAGTGAATGTGCGGGAAAGTTTCAGGGGAACCAACCCTATAGGTTGGAAATTTTAACTAAACATACAATATTTTTCAGCAACATCCGAAAATATTATAGTACAAATAAAAGTGCGCCATCTTTGTTTTTAAAAAATTATCTTTTTAACTACATTAAAGATTTCATGGTATAAATATATTTTCTAAGTTTAATCCATTATAAAATAAAATATTTTAATCACATTTTCTTCTAACGTTAAACCTGAGAATTCCGAACAAATATGAAACGAATCACGAAATACAATAAATAGTTTTTTTCATTACCATTCTGATAGAATGGCAATCTTTACAATTCTAAATGAATACTCAAATATAATACATAAGAATGACTATTTGTTCGTAGAATAGAATAATAAAAATGGAATAAATGCTATTTATGCTTCCCCTTTACATATCCTTCAATTTTAATATGAATGCACTCATAGCCGACAAGGAAATAAATATCCTTCTTAATCAAACAAGTGAACTAATTCGAATTCCAATCAATGTTTCCAAGATTATATCTTCTGCGACAGCCGGGTACTAGCTAGTATATATTTAATACAAGAACTTCCAAAACTATTGCCTACAATAACATGCATTCGAATTACAAAGATAATACGTGTTCATCTATATAAATAAAAATGCATGTTTGTCTGTGTGTCTCTTATGCCTTCCTAAACCATTCATCCGATTGCGATGAATGTTGGTCAGTTTATTGTTGACATCTACAGTATTGTTAGAGAAACAGTACAATTATCTAAACAAATTTTTAAAAATTCGGATCTCAACAGCATCTATTGACAAGAGATTCATCTCCAAATAACTCACCGAGAAGACAACAGATTCGGTAGAAATACGAAATCCAAGTTAAAGGTTAATACTTTGTAGCTATAGTCTGCAAATGTCATGCAAGGCATTCTCAGAGGTAACCACTCTATTACAGACTGCCAGAAAGTGCTGAGGAGACCGACTCTTAGGTTCTTAAATTTTAACTAAATGTGAGCGTTTTTCGAAGAAACCACCAAAAATATTGTATTCCAAATAATTTTACACCATCTTAATTTTCAAAAATTATCTTTTCAATTATATTGACTATTTTATTGTATACATATGTTTTTTAGGTTTAATCAGTTTTAAGAGAAACTATTTTAATTACATTTTCTAAAATTAAACATGAGAATTCCGAAACGAATCAAGAGATACAATGAATAGTTTCCCTTCATGACCATTCTGAAAGAACACCAAGTGCTTTCAATTCTGAAAGAATTCACAAATCTAATATATAAAAAAGAATGTTTGTACGTTCGTATGTTATGCACTGTCGTACCGTTCATCCTTATTCGATACAACATTGTTATATTATTGCACTTAATATCATTTTTTTCTGCGGCAGCAACGCTCGGATAGCAGCTAATAATTCGTTTTTTTTAAAAAAGTAAATATTAGTGAGTAAATCAGAAATCAGATTTTTTAGTAAACCTGTTTTCTTCCTCTTTATGTCTCTACAATGCAAACAATATCATTTTGTTGTTATTTAGGGTTTGAGGAAATAGTAAGCCTTCTCTGTTATTAATTTATGGTAACTGCAATTCTTTTGCTCTTCATTGGGTTAACCACTTAACTGTTTTATTTTCTCTGCCATGTAATAAGATTACACCTTCCATTTTGGCAACATTTTCTCATTTTGATTCAAATAGAAATCCATTGAATACTTGATCTACGTATTCGAAGTAATTATGATATTGAATTGTGGTGGTGGTGGTGGTTCTAATGCCACTTAATCATACCAATCACGAATGAGCGGAGCTCTTTCGAATGAAGGCAGAGGTGTGCGCCTTTCTTTGTCAACGAGCACCGTTAAGGTGAAAGTACGACTTTGCTCGAACACACACGACACAACCCTTTTTAGGGGGTGGTCGAACTCATTCATACACTCATTCATCCATCTGCAAGTCAGAATTTAGATCCCAATCAGAGACCGACTCATCTCTAATTCAGTATCCCCAGAAGTATCGTTTTGTTATGGGAACTAGGGGGATACTGCAGTCACGACATATTTAACGTGCCCCAACTACTATTAGCCAACACGGCGGTCTTTGGCTGAGACGAGGACAGAACCCGCGACCATTCGGTTACGAGACTAAGGCTCTACCAAGCAGACTGGCACGGCCCAATTAAATTGTAATCGTTATGAATGGATTATTTATTCATTTGCTTCCAACTATCAAAATTCGGTAAATAGATGCACGTATGGTATACGGGAAAAACAGTTGAGAATTGTTACGGATATCAAATCATATCTGGACGTTGGAAATTTCCTGCCTATTTCCAAAGATTCGGAAGAACGCAGGAAAATAAATGCGTTTGGGGAGAAATGGGTACGTTTTCCCACTATTTAATGGAATGTATGGAGGTCTCAGAGTTAAGGAAGGACCTGAAGATTGTCACTAATGATTGAAGCACATTACTGATGGTACTAGGTCATCTCAAAACACTGAAAGATGCGATGTCAAAGGTTGATAGTTTCATTCTAACTGTTTAAGAGCGGTGGGAAAGATGGCTATTTACTACCCCGAAATGAATGTTAGTTTGACTGATCGGTCAACGTAAGGTTGGACAGTACTTATTCAGCCGTCGACTGAAACAAATCCTGTCGATACTGCTACTTTCAGTGGTGGCGGGGTGGTCGGTTATATACAAGAAGAAGTGTTTCACAGCTATGAAACTCCCTGTCCTCTCTAACGCAAGACTTGAAGATTCCTTCATATTTCCCTTAAGGTATCAGACTACGTTATAAACACTGGTTGTCGAACACATTGAAGAATTTTTGTTTATTGTTATTTCTTGTATTTCAGACTTTCCTCGTCGCAAAACAGTATATCTTTTCTAGGAAAAGGAAGGGTCTGACCTGTCGAGCAGGGTTACATTTTTTTTTCTGCTAAAATTTGTCTTTAGTTTCAATTTTCTCAAAACTTTAATTTTCATAAAACTTCTCCACCATTAACATGATATCTAAAAACCAAAAGAGGTATTTGCATAAACATTTCCGCGTGTTCTTTAAATGATATGGGTAATGAAATGAACCAAAACGTTTTATGGTTGGTGAAATAATTTTTCACTTATAGTTGTTTTTAGAAAAATTAAGTTGTGAATTTATTGAAAAAATGCCCAGTATATTTTATTATTATAAGTATATAATTATATATAATTATATATTTTATTATTATAATTATATATACTTACAAATTTTATTATTATAATTATATATATATACCTATATATTTAAGTATATATACTTTTTAAGCAGTATATAAGTATATTTTAACCCATAATTTCTTCGCATCTGATAAAGTTTCTGTAGATTTTGGTTCATTTCATTCATTATTGCATTCTATAACGTGTGTACAAAAAGAATTTCTGCATTACCATTTTGTGTAGAGTGTTAACCGTTTTCGTTAAGTTTCATTAAAATTTACTACACATTTCCCTACTTCTCAAAATATATAATTCTTTCAAATAATTTTGATGCATTTATAATAATTTGTATCATAATTGACAATACATCTAAAATTCATAATTTTAAATAGTTTTTTTTAAATCCAATTATTTAAAAGTCAATCCAATTATTTAAAAGTTTTCCTCCGAACGTCGTCGGATACCTTAATAAACAGATATTTCCTTCAAAGAGTTCGAAACGCCAGCAAAGGAACCGGGAAGGAAACTGCTTTTCTAAAGCGACCTGAAAGGAGGAACTCGCCGTTGTCCAGGTTACTTGCATTGATTAGAACCCAGCCTCCCAACCCCTCCCTCCCTCTCGCAAAATCAAAGAGCTCTACCCCCTACCCCGCTCCATCAGCCAATTACGTGCTGTCTCGCTTAAATTAATTCATTCAGGAATCCTTCAAGAACTCCTGGACTCCCGGATACCAGATTAGATTGAACAGAAGAATTGCTGGACAACAAGGAATGAAAGTCACTTCCCGGATCCGGGGGAAAAAGAATTCTTCATTTAAGAACTCTGCGCTGTTTGCTAAAAATTCGTCTGGATTGGTGATCAATGGCTTATGTTTGTTTTTAAATTCGTGTTTAGAATGGTTATGTTAACATGTTCACTGTCACATTGTAATCTATGGCAATGAGCTGGCAGATCAGGCTGCAAAGTTGGCTTTGGTTCCTCTTGATTTCCTTGTTCCCTTCCGTTATATCCCAGGATATATCGAACAATATCTCCATTGTAATGACTTGATCTGGATAGATCAAAGAATACTCAGAATTTTGTTGACACTTCTTTATTTTACAGCCCTATATATGTACAAAGAACAACTCGATCTTGTCTTGATAAAATAATTGATGTTTACACCACAACAGTTCAAGTTGAAGGGTTTTACGCGAAAAACAGTTCTCCATTAAATAGTAAACACAACACCTCTGGGAATTCAAAGGTTGGTCAGTCAGTCATTATTTCAGACGGCATTCCGAATCTCCCGGACTCGTGGGCGTACTCCAGCTGTCTCCCAGAAACCCTTCTCTTCTTTCCAAAACACTCTGCGCCCTTTATCTCGGCTAAAGTCTCCACCTCCTCTTCTTCGATGGCTACTAGTCCTCTCTTCCGGCCAATCATGTCCAGCAAAGGGCCATTTCCAAGGGCGTCAGTCTGTCGTCGGAAGGTAATTAAGACCGGATGTAATATCTGGAATATCTGGAACATGGGGTCCACTCACAATAGAGAAATTTGGCATCCAGAAATTGGGATGTTTCATAGTCTCTGAAAGCGCTATCAATGTCTTCTGGGCGAGGAATTTCCACGAGTGTTCTTTCAGCCATAGAATGCCTCAGATCTCGAAAGGTGGACATGTGCAACATCTTGTTATCTCAAGGTGTCTAGCAAACACAAAGGCAACACAGCTGGCGGAAATATTTATCACTAAAGGGGGTCAGAGAATGTTACACCATCGAAAGCGGCAGGAAGTTTGAGATGTGCAAGTTAATAATAAACTGCATACTGTTCAAACGAAAGTAAATGTGGTCAGTTTTACCGAACCCAAACGAGATTGTGAAACTAATTCCTCTGCCTATTGGACACACAAAATATACTCATTGACATTTGTTGTTTGGTAAACGGGTCCTTCATTGTACGAACTGTGTAGTGATGCGTTCTATAGCACATATTATTACTGAATGTCCTAATTTCACCTCAGATCGTTTAACTAGCATTCATTCGCCTATTTTATAATTGAGATCTAGTGGTTGAGAAACCTCACTCAAAACTTTTTGACTTTTAAAAAGAAACTGGTCTTTATCATAGCTCTTAACATTTGAGTTTTATTTTTATTCATGTGCCAAATCTTTTTAAATCAGAGATATTCCCAACTTTAACATTTTTACAATACAGTAAAAGCACTTTATTCGCGGGGTATACGTTCCATGAATATGCCGCGAATACAGAAATCGTGAATACGGAATGGTAATTTATATGGGATTATAAGGGATACGTTTCTAGATGACAAAATAAAAAAAACATAAAAAAACAATTTAATTGAAGTTTTTGAACATTTTGATTCATTATCTTAAGGCTTAGATAATGGCTTGAAGAATTTTGTCATTTTCTCTTGCTTGGCAGTTTTTAAAAGCTCCTTCCATTCAGACTGATACACAGCAGTCGCATTAGAAATGTACCTCTTAAAAATAAGACTTTGTTCCATATACGTTCATAAAGCCATTATATGATTGCTAAGGCAATGTGGCCTGATTTTTTCTTTTCTTTGATTGAACTTTTATCATGATAATTCATATGTTTAAGAATTAAAAAAATTATTCTAGTTTACAAATGAGCGAAAGACATGCACAATTATTGGAAATTTATAAAATATTACATAATTATAAGATAATAATAATAATATAGTACGTTATATTGCATATATAAGATATTAAATATTCGCTTATTATTTTCCATTGTCTAATAGGCATGCAGGCTGAATATTAACTTTTTCAAAATTTTGTTACGATTCAATCACAAAAAACTTAAAAATAGGCCCCTTTAATTATTTTCTTAAAAATTATTTATTAGAATAACTTTGTTGCACGTTATTGCAATGTATTAGATGTTAATATATCTTGTTTTCAGAAACATAAGCCTTTTCTTTTGTATTTTTTTTTCTTTTATAGTGATTATGCTTCCTTTGTTTCTTTGATATTACACTTTTTACATTTGTAAAGTAAAGGTGCATTTTATTTGCTTAATTGTGGACAAATATCAATTATTGTACACTGAAATACGGGGCCAATATTTATTTAAATAAAATAAACAAAAAATAAGATAATGATGTAGATGATTAAAATATAGTACATATTTTAATGCTACAATTCGTCAAGAAAAATAATTTTAAAAAATCTACAACGCAGTCGCTTAATTAACAACACAACAATCCCGAATTACAGTTTCAAAACAATCCTTTAAGGCATCCGACTACATTCGAAGATAAATTTTTGAAAATTGAATTGTTTAAAAAGCATTTCAAACTTGGATTTTCAGATGTATATCCAATTCAGATGTATATCCAATATCCAATTATAACAAAATTATTTCAAATAATTTTGTTATAATACGAACAAAATTATTTGAAAATCTAACATACTTTGAGGCATAGGAAAATGTGTAGTAATGATATTTAACTAAAAACGGTTCACACTCTACACAAAATTGTAATGAAGCAATCCTATTTTCCTTTGCACACAAGGTATGTAATATAATGATGAAGGAAATGGATCAAAATAGAAGAAAACTCTGCAGATGCGAAGAAGTTATTGGTAAAAATATACGTATGTATGCCTTTTTTTATTAATTCACAACTTAATTTTTCTAAAAACATTTATAAATGAAAAAGCACTTCACCAACAATAAAACTTTTGGTTTATTTCATTGCCCACAGCTAATAAAACACACACTGAAATGTTTACGTAAATACCTCCATTAGATTTTGAGATATCATGTCAATGGGGGAGAATTTTTATAAATATTAAAGTTTTTAGAAAATGGAAGTGAAAGACAAATTTCAGCAGAAAAAAATATGTGACCCTGAATGGTAGGTCAGGCTTTTCTTTTCCTATAAAAGATAAACTGTTTTGGAAAGAGGAAAGTCTAAACTACAAGAAATAATAATATAACAAAAATTCGCCAATGTGATCGATAACCAGTGTTTTTAACTTAGTCAGATGCCTTAAGATGAATTTAACTGCAAAATTTGTCTCAAATATTGATTCTCAATCCTTCGCAACTCGATCAGTTACAGTCGCAGAATGATAGAATGCAGTATTAAAAATATTTTATTATTTATTAAATTAATTAGTTATTTGTCAAATTTATACTTACCAAATTACTGTATAAAAAGATTTTTTTTGAGAATAAAATTCATTAAATATTATAAATAAACACAAAAAAGGTATAATTCTTGCCGTTATAGAATTATATATCAACGACTTAGTAATAATTGGTTGGCAACAATAAAAGAGATAGAACAAATATTAAGGAACATTATATAGTTATTTGATAGAAATTTTGCAAAAAAATGGCATTTAAATTTTTTTTAATATTTAATAAGCAGTGGAAAAAAGTGGCGTCAATAATCGATCATAAGAAATAAATTGAAAAATAAATACTATTAAAGAATTCAAGGAATATTTCAACATAAAAATAAACTGACTGTCTAAGAATCCTCAAAATTATTTTTTGTGAGATAATGATATGATATAAAATATTTTGCTTTGTAATGTATTTTAATTGGTAAATATTCCAAAATTAAAATAAAAAAGAATATTGACAAGCAAAGAAACTCTAATGCATAGAATAGTGAAGTTTCTACTGCACTTGATATTAAATGTATGGAAATGCCGATTTATAAAAAAATTATTACGCAGAGCAAATTTCATCTTTGGTTATTTATCCTGAGATAAGCAAGAAAAATTATAAAATTGTCTTTAGACCATCTAGTGAAGGAAAATTGCCACTGTTGTCAGTGAATGAAAATTTTTAAGGTTTCAATTTGTAACTAAATAAACCGTGTGTGTGTGTGTGTGTGTGTGTGTGTGTGTGTGTGTGTGTGTGTGTGTGTGTGTGTGTGCGTGCGTGCGTGTGTGTGTGTGTTAAAAAATCTTTTTAAGTTAAATGAAAGTCAATTAGAATGTAACTTGTGTCAGCTTATTATAAAAAGTAAACAACATCATTAAAATTTATAAAATACAACTTTGCAGGAAGTGAAGCAAAAACACTTACGTTGAAATCCTTAGAAAGATATTAATTGGAGCTCATATATAAAAAAAATTACAAATTCTACTTTAATTTGTTATAGCTTCCTTTCTTCGACACATTTTATTTCTTCATCATGCTAAATTATGTGCTCCTAATGCAGAAAATGGCATTTTAATTTAGCTGACATCTCTGTTTAAAGCATTATGTATAGTGCAGAAAAAATTGCACAATTTTTTTTAAAAATGAAATCACAGAATTAGGATTTCTATTCTTCCAAAGTTTGGGTTTCAAGAAGCTGAAAAATTATTCCCGTTGCGCAAATTTCTTAGTTATTCTATTTCAAATTAGAAAAAACACAGTTTAAAAATTTAAAAATTAATTATTAAACCTTACTAAATACTGGGGATATTTTTTTACTTTATCAAAAAAATCTAACGTGTTCTAAAACAGTGTGATGCAATATTTTTAAAAGAACAAATATCAATCATTTTTTGAATAAATATTTTAACTAGTACCATGTAGATAATTTTAAGAATAGTATCATATCAAAACACATTAAATATTTTATCCATAAAAGTGCATTTTAAAAAACTCAGGAAATTGGCAATGCTAACAGAAGTCCATAACTGAGCAGTATTAAGAGTAGAAAGAAAATATTTTAATTAAAATCATGTAGATAATTTTTAAGAATAGCATAATATATAAATACATTAAATATTTTATCCATGAAAATGCATTTTAAAAAACCTGGGACATTGGCAATGCTAACAGAAATCAATAGCGGAGCAATATTAAGAGTAGGAAGAGAATATTTTAACTAGTACCATGTAGATAATTTTAAAGAAGATCATCATATCAAAACACATTAAATATTTTATACATGAAAAGGCATTTTAAAAACTTCCGGAAATTAGCAATGCTAACAGAAGTCAATAACGGAGCAGTATTAAGAGTATTTTAACTAATACCATGTAGATAATTTTTAAGAATAGCATCATATCAAAACACATTAAATATTTTATCCATGAAAATGCATCTTTAAAAACTCAGGAAGTTTGCAATGCTAACAGAAGTCAATAACGGAGCAGTATTAAGAGCTGAAAGAAAAAGAGTAAAACCATTGTAAAAAAAAATACATGTATCTTTCCACATCGCACTTACTCATGTTGATGAAACTTTTAGGCAAAATGTAAGAAATAAATAACAATCAATTTAACTGTGGCACATTAACTATCACTGTTTAATCAACTCAGACACCAACAAAGGCATATAAATGTCATTGAAATTTGAATTTATTCTAACGATATTAAAATATCACCTACAAAATTTTTTTATCTCGGCATGAATGCGAGGGATGAAAATAATAAAAAAGAATTCTTTACTCAGACATGAATATTATCTAGAGATATTATCCAGACATGAATGTGAGGGCTGAAAAGAATAAAAATGGTATAGGAATAAAAAAAGAATTTTTATCCAGACATGAATATTATCCAGACATGAATGTGAGGGTTAAAAAGAACAAAAATGATAAGAAATAAAAAAAGAATTGCTTAAATCTAAGAAATAAAGGCATCAACCACGGAAATTAAATATCACTGCATTTAATGCTATTGATTGCGAAAATATTTTTGTAAATGTAAATGATAGAAATATAAAAGAATGGGAAATCAATTTAAAACGATGGTTAATTCACATTTACAAGAACTCAAATAGCTAAAACAAGCAAAATATTCAATGAAACTTCATTTAAAAATTCATAAAATAGTTGATCCCGATCATATAAATGAGGAAGCGAAAGCGAGGAATGAGTGAGTATGAATCACGAAAACAAAATAAAATTCATCAACTACTAAATGCGAATGAAATGTCCGTTTAGATTTGTTAGTAATGATAATTCTAATCAGGAATGGTATAGGAGAGATACAAAAAGACATAAAATCATTTAGAAATTCTAGTAGTTGCAGTTTTCGAAATTTTTTTTAATGAAAATATGATGCTTTTGTCTACAGTTGATATGGCGCATATTGGATTCGTATTCAACCTTACTAAAAACGTTTTTTAATTGGAAATATATAATTCATCAACTTCCGTCTAAATGTATTGGTTACTGATTATACTAATCAGGATTTGTATACGAGAGATACAAAAGACACATAAAATCATTTAGAAATTCTAGTACATGCATTTTTTGATATAAAAAAGGAAAACTATGTTTTTATCCACAGTTGATATGACACACATTGGAGACATATTCAACCTTACTAAAAATTTATTTAAATTAGCAAAATATAATTCATCAACTAACGTTTAATATGTTGGTTACTGATAATACTAATCAGAACTTGTATAGGAGAGATACAAAAACACATAAACTCATTTGGAAATTCAAGTAGTATTAGTTTTTGAATTTCAAAAAGAAAAATGAAAATATTGTGTGTTTTATCCACAGTTGATATGGCACATATTGGAGTCGTATTCA
>JAPMOQ010060680.1:237660-248480 GCA_026543055.1 Argiope trifasciata
GTGTGTTTTATCCACAGTTGATATGGCACATATTGGAGTCGTATTCAAACATACTAAAAATGTATTTTAATTGGGAAAATATAATCCATCAACTACCGTTTAAATTTGTTGGTTACTGATAATACTAATCAGAACATGTATAGGAGAGATACAAAAACACATAAAATCATTTTGAAATAATAGTAGTTGCAGTTTTCGAATTTAAAAAAATGAAAATATTATATTTTCATCCACAGTTGATATGGCACATATTGGAGTCATATTCAACCATACTAAAAATATATTTTAATTGGGAAAATATAATCCATCAACTACTGAAAGCGAATGAAATGGCCGTTGTTATTATTGGCTACTGATAATACTAATAAGGACTTGTATAGGAAAGATACAAAAACGCATATAATCATTTAGAAATTCTAGTAGTTTCAGTTTACGATATTTAAAAATAATCAAAATATCATATTTTCATTCACAGTTGATATAGCACATATTGGAGTCGTATTCAACAATACTAAAAATGTATTTTGATTGGGAAAATATAATTCATCAAATGCCGTTTAAATGTGTTGGTTACTGATCATACTTGTATAGGAGAGATACAAAAACACATAAAATCATTAAAAAATTCTAATAGTTGAAGTTTTCGAATTTCAAAAATAAATAAATAAATAAAAATATAATCTTTTTATCCACAATTTGAAATGACACATATTGGAGTCGTATCCAACCATTCTAAAAAATGGGGAACTAAATTCTTTCATTATCCGTGCACAGCTTTGAATGCTGGCACAGAACTGGATCGTTTTTTGTTGGAAAGGTGAAAATCCAAAGTGTTGGATGTAAATTGGAACATCCCTCTCACACGTTGTGATTCACGTCTCTTATTAAGAGTCGTAAAATCGCTCCTGCGGGAGCCACTCGAGATGCTGGGGGGTGGGGAGAGGGGGGTGGCTCTGTCGAATGACCACAATCAGCCGGCAGAGAACGCACCCAACCGCTACAGAGCTCAATCGATAGAGTACCAAAAATGCGTTCCAATACTCACCCTTGTCTGAGCGGGCTCTTCGCACATCGCTTCAGGCACCCATGTCCATGATTTTCGAAGGGCAGGAGGCTGGAGTATCCCGGTCTGTACCACCACATGTACACAGGTGTGCGGTCGAATAAAAAACACCACGACCACCACTTTTCTCAATCCAAATCCATCGTCGCCATGCTGTTGGTGAGGTAAAAACTTGAAAGGTTATTTTTTATAAATTTTTTTTGTGTCCCTTATTTGCTTCTTATCTTTCCGAGGGCGGCATCTAGAGGGCGCTCGTGTCGACCATCTGCCGGTATCCCTCGAATGGATTTTTGTTGTGGTAGTGCCGACGGAGAAGGAAAAAAAACTATACAGGTTTTAGGGTCTGGATCCTGGCGATTGGATACTGGCGATACGGCTCGAGTTCATTCGCTCCGATATATTTGGCGACGAATTTGGCGTGGCGCACTCTTTATTGTTTAGTGAAGGAAAAACGGAGAGGGCCTGTAGAATGCGAGAGGGGCGATGCGACCAGCTGACGAGCAGTTCACTTCTGTTATAGGGGGCGCTGGTATTCGGAGTTGGCGGTGGGAAGGGACGGAATGGTGGAAGAGCTGAACTGGAAGAGCGGGCAGCAAAAACTGCTCCACTGCGCCGAATCGAGGAAAAGGAATTAGCAGACAGATCTAAGCTTTGGCAGAGACTTTTTTTTTTCGTTTCCGTTTAAGAAAATGCGGTTACATAACCAAACGTCAAACAGGATAAAGTCGTTCCGATATGCTAGGGGTTATTTGTGACGATGTTCGAAAGAAATTACCAGTAGTAAATGAAAATGTTTAGAAGGGAAAAAAAAGATATTGATGATGTTACTTATTCGAAGATGACTTCCGGATTATATTTTTATATCTCTGAAGATTACATCACGGATTAAAATGGAAAGAATGTTAATTAAAGAAAGACCTTGACGCAAAAAATCCTTTGACAAGCATTAATCATTTAATCATTAACAATCAATTATCATCATCTAATTAGTTCTTTAAAGTATAAAATTATTAAATTTGGGCAGTATAAAATTTGATTAGGATTTGTTATTTTTTTAGTTATAATTATAATACATTTCTTTGCATTACTGAGCAAATTCGGCTTTCATTTTTATTTTGAAAAGGATTTAAAAGACAAATTAGGATTTAAATTAGCAGAACTTTTTTTAAAAAACAATAATAATTTATTTTGTTTCATTCAATAAGTATATTTCTGAAAAAATTATGCATATTTACTTCTATACAATTCATTCGTCCTTTGAACATTGAAGAAGTTACTTATTCGAAGATGACTTCCAGATTATATTTTTATAGCTCTGGAGATAACATGACGGATTAAAATGAAAAGAATATCAATTAAAGAAAGTCCTTGACGCAAACAATCATTTAAAGTTAACACCCTCTATTTAGTTGGTGTTAACTTTAACTTTCGTTTGGTGTTAAAATTAACACCATTTGGTTTAAAGATAAAAACCATCTATTTAGTTGGTGTTTTTTAACTTTCGTTTCAGTATAAAAGTATTAAATTTAGGCAGTATAAGATTTAGCTATGATTTAAGTCATTTTTAGTTATAGTTTTAAAATAATTATAATTTTAGAAAATTATTATAATTTCAATTATTTTTATGAAAGTAGGAAACTTAAATTTATGCTGTTTCTCAAGGAAATTACCAGGAGTAAAATAGTAAATGAAAAGAAAAAAAAGATAGTGATGAAGTTACTTATTCGAAGATGACTTTCGGATTATATTTGTACAGCTCTGGAGATAACATCAAGGATTAAAATGAAAAGAGTATTAATTCAAGAAAGTCCTTGACGCAAACAATCATTTAAAGTTAACATCATGTATTATGTTCGTTACAGTATAAAATTGTTAAATTTGTGCCGTATGAAATTTGGTTGTAATTTTAGTTATATTTTAATTATTTATATATTTTATAATTTAGGAAGTTATTACGATTTCAATTATTTTTATGAAAATTTAGAAAAAATGTATTTTTAGAAAACTTAAATTTATACTACTTCTCAAGGTTATGTGTGTGTGTGTGTGTGTGTGTGTGTGTGTGTGTGTGTGTGTGTGTATGTGTGTGTGTGTGTGTGTGCGTGTGTGTGTGTGTGTGTGTGTGTGTGTGTGTGTGTGTGTGTGTGTGTGTGTGTGTGTGTGTGTGTGTGTGTGTGTGTGTGTGTGTGTGTGTGTGTGTGTGTGTGTGTGTAATTTTGATTTCGACCTAAGCAGTTTCGATTTTTGTTGACTCAGGAAATGGGTTTTAATTATTCTAATGCTTTTATGGTTGTTTATATATATAATATATATATATATATATACATATATATATAGAGAGTCTGATTAATCATAGATTTCTTTGCATCATCGTGCAAATTCAATTTTTATTTTTGCTTTGAAAAGGATTTGAATGAACACAAACAATAATAATTTACTTCGTTTCATTCAATAAATATACTTATGAAAAAATTATGTATATTTACTTCTATATAATTCATCCGTCCTTTGAATCATCTCTATAAATAAAAATGAATGCTTGTCTGCATGTCTCTTATACCTTCCAATATATTCGTTCATTCAATTGAGATGAAACTTGCTCATCTTATTGTTTACACCTACGAGATGGTTATAGCGATTGTTCAGTTATCTGAAATTTAAAAAAAAATTTCAACCGCATCTATTTTCTAAGGATTGATCTCCAAATAACTTGCCAAAGAGACAATGGATTCTGTATAAATGCTAAATCAAAGTTAAAAGTTAATATTTTCTAGTTAAAGTACGCAAATGTTATGCCAGTCATTCTCAGGGGTAACATCTTGATTACAGACTATGTGAGAAATTTTTGGGGAGACCAATCCTGGGTGTTTTATATTTTTATTAAACTTTAGCTTTTTTCGCAGTAACCACCAAAAATATTGAAGCACAAATAATTTTGCACTATCTTCATTTTCAAAATTATCTTTCCAGCTATATTAACGATTTTATGGCATAAATACACTTTCTTTCTTTAATAAGTTTTAAAAATTATTTAAATATAAAATATTTCAATCACATTTTCTAAACTTGAGAATTCTGAAAGAATATTAATTTAAATTCATTTGAAATGTTTTAAACTACACTATTCGCCTGCATCTCAATCCTCCTGGCCAATTAAAGAATGGAAAAATAATGAAACTTTTTTTGTCTTGCTTCGATTTCCGTTGTTTATAATTTTATGCATAAGTGGATCAAAAGTAACTTTGAATTCAGTATAAGTTATCTATATAAATAAAAATGAATGTTTGTCTGTATGTCTCGTTTGCCTTCCGAAACTGTTCATCCGATTGCGATGAAACATGGCCAGGTTATTGTTTACATCGACATTATGGTAATAGACACAGTACAATTATAAAAAAAATTTATAAAGTCGAATCTCAATCACATTTATTGACCAAGGATTCATCTCCAAATAACTCGCCGAGGAGACAATAGATTCTGTACAAATGCCAAATTCAAGTGAAAGGTTCATATTCTGTCTCTATAAGACGCAAATGTCATGCAAGTCATGCTCAGAGTTAACAACTTTATTACAACCTATGCGAGAAAGTGCTGAGGAGACCAACTCTTAAGTTCTTAAATTTTAACTAAATGTGAGCGTTTTTCGAAGTAACCACCAAAAATACAAAAAATTTTGTAACATCTTAATTTTCAAAAATTATCTTTTCAACTCCATTGACGATTTTATAGAATAAATATATTTTCCACATTTAATAAATTTTAAAAGAAAATATTTTAGTAGCATTTTCTAAAATTAAATTTGGGAATTCCGAACGAATAGGAAACGAATCACGAGACACAATATATAGTTTCTTTCATTACCATTCTGAAAGTTATACAAGTTACAGTTATACAATTCTAAAAGAATTCGCAAATCTTATGTATGAAAACGAATATTTGTTTGTTCGTATTTTGTATACCGTTCATCCTATTTCGATAAAATATTGCCAAATGATTGATTGATTGCACTTAATATTATTTTTTTGATGGCAACAAAGCGCCGGGCACCAGCGAGTTTGTATATAAATATTACATGATAGAAATTTGCATTTTGCGAATTACATTTAGTAATAACAATTTGCAGCTATATTAAAAAATGCAAGGTAGCTGATAGAATGGAAAATTCATATTAGACAAAATAAAAAGGTGGTGAATTTGATACTTTTCAACAAAAAATGTTTAAAACTATCTATTTTGAATCAATCAGGATTCAACGAAACATAATATTTTAACCCCTTAATATAAGATTTAATAATGAAAATTTGTACAGGAAATAATCATTTAATGTTTATTTTTTAAAAATATTAGTTTATTTTATTATTTTTACACATTGTAAATTAAAATTATATTATTAATATGGATATAACTGCAATTCGTAGGTTTATATTCACCACTTTTTAAAAAAGCCATCATGATTTTGGATTGGCTCTGTGGAAGGTGAAATGCGCACGGAATAGAGCCCGAGACCTTTGGGTCTGAACCCTTGTAACCTAATCACTGGACAAAGCAATTGCTCAATCCCTTAGATGTTATCTGACTTATTAAGATTATCACCACCGACTCATCCTCTAGTGAGTTGACGAATGATATGCGTTGTTGTTGAGTGGTGATGAATTGGTTTGTTGAGTTAGTGGTTGCTGAGTGTAGTTGTTGTGTCTAATGCGCCGTACCCATCTTTGTTTGGCGAGAGAAAAACTTTTTTTGCCACGCCAAGCGTTATGGCGAACGTTCGTGAATTGATGCCTCAAATTAGTCTGACGACTTTGGTTGCAGGTAGATGGCGCCACATCAGTTGCAAGGTTGAAGGTTCATTGCTCGAGATCACCATTGTGAAAGGTGAGATGTGCTCTCGGAATAGATCGCGGGACCTTTCGGTTTGAAAGCCAGTAACATAACCACAGGGTAAAAGCATGCTCCGCTGCCGGAGATGTTATCTGTTTTATTAAGATATCACCACAGCTCCCAGTTTTCTGGTTTAAGCCAGACATTTTCGCAAATCCATTTTTTTCCAAATCTGTTTTTCTTATGATGTGTCTATGACTTCAGACGGAGCCTACACTAAAATCCCTTATTAGTTGCTAAGTTTGTTTCTGTTTTCTTGGTAATATTACATTACCATTTGTTTCATTACATCAGAGTTCTCGACAATATTCAGCACTGCGCTCTATTATTGCATCTACTCTTCAAAGTTATTCACTGTTGAACCAAAAACTGCAATTGAAACATTCATTATACAATATATTACTTAATCCCTTCTTTCTCGCTCCCATGAAAATGACGGGGTGAAATTTCTGCCTCTATTTCTCGCGCCCGTGATATTTCCGGGCTGGCGTATTCAAAAGTAATGCACCAAAAATATTAAAACAATTTATTTCTGATGCCCAGAATCATGTTTACTTCTCAAAATATACGCCAGATAGCTGCCCTAGACTATTTGTTATGCTTTTAGAGATAGTTAATTCATTTTAAACTAGATGTCAACAGAAAGGAAACTCCGTACTACTATCTTAATTGTGATGTTGGCCTATGCATCTCATGCTTTAAAATTTATCACACAAGAAAAAATGACTAGTATTTATTAATATTATGTGAAAACGCAATAAAATTATGTTTGAATACTTAAAACACGTATTTTTTATTTTCTCTCCTTATTGGAAAGCTAACATTCAGTCATAATAACCCTGAATGTTGGCTTTTCCGATTTTCTTAAATTTCCAGCTAAAAATTAACTAAAACATTAAAACTGAATGTATATATTGTACATACACGCAGTTTTGTATAATTCTCTCTTCTCTTAAATAAAAAATAGGCACTTTTATGACTATTTTCTTCAAAATTATGCGACCGTTAAGGGGTTAAGAGAAAAATGAAAACAAAACTGTTGCTACCATACATCTTCAAGTTTTATTTCATCAACAAACTTTCTTGCACTAAAAATGTTTCTAAGACTCTTTTTTGTTACCAATGTTTGAAAATTATAATATGTAATGATAAAATAGTGATAATTACTCATGCATACCACATGTGATCTTCGCATCAAAACTGTTAATTTCCGTCAATTTTTTTTAAACGTAAATATAAAAAAATGTTAAATTAAGCAGTTATTTTATTTATTTTTTTACTATTTAAAAAATGTTGCAAAAATTTCTGTTCTATATTCATGTTAAAATAAGTCAGACATCTTTATTTTTTGTACACGTTATTTCATGATGTTTTTTTTTTTTTCTTATGGCACTTAACAAGTCTGCTGACGAACTGTCAGCGATTTAAGCTTAGTGTGCAGTTGCTTCTGAAGACCAACACCCACGATCAATCAAGGGCAGAAGTCTGATTTCTAGTTCATATGAAGATGATAAGCACATTCATTTGCATAGCTCCTTTTTACAGGGGTTTAGTTTAGTTTAGCTTAGTTATATTAACTTCCCATTGTAAAGCAACAGCGTGGCTTTTTGGGGATGGACCTCGTTGTTTTGAACCATGGTCAGATAATGCTACTTCCCAGCATTATTGGTTCCATCACCGGAAAGAATGATTTACAGTATTCTGCACTCAGTCGCGCTTCTCGGTGCATCAGCCGGGAATGCCCAAGTTATGGTAACAATATTATAGATTGTGTTTATAATTATTATCTATATAAATAAAAATGAGTGTTTATCTGTATGTCTCTTGTGCCTTCTTAAACCGTTCATCCGATTGCGATGAAACTGGGTCAGATTATTCCTTACACCTACAAGATGGTAATAGGGAGTGTACAACTATCTAAAATTTAAAAAATGTTTCGAATATCAACAGCATCTATTTACCAAATATCAAAAAAACTCGCCGAGGAGATACAATAGATTCTGTATTTAACGCTAAATCAAAGTCAAAGATTAATAATTTGTAGTTACAGTACGTAAATGTCATGCAAGTCCTTCTCAAAGGTAACAACTTTATGACAGATTATGCGAGAAAGATTCGGAGGAACTAACACTGGGGGGGGGGTTACAATTTTAATTAAATTTAAGTGTTTTTCGCTGTAACTACCAAAACTATTGTACTACAAATAATTTCGCACCATCTTCATTTTCAAAAATTAATTTTCCAACTATGTTAAGGATTTCATGGTATAAATATATTTTCTATGTTTAATCATTTTTTAAAGTATTTTAATCACTTTTTCTAGAATTTAACTTCAAAATTTCGAACGAATATAAAAGGAATCACGAGATACAATAAATAGAAAGAACAAAGTTTTACAATCCTAAAAGAATATAAAAATTTAATACATAAAAACGCATATTTGTTTGTTCGTATTTTATGTACTGTCGTACCGACCATCCTACTTCGTTGAAACATTCCCACATTATTGATTGATTGCACTTAATATAATTTTTTTCAGCTGCAGCAGCGCGCCAGGTACCAGCTACTATTTTATGAATAATCTACTGAAGCTAATTTGGCATACCTTATATCTCTTGAGGGTAAACAGCAATAACAATAAAATGGCTAATAATAACAGCTCAAGGTATAGCCTTTCAGTATGATTTTAGTTGCGGATTTTTCATAATTTTTGTCAAATATTACTTCGGAAAGAAGTAAGGGTTTATTATTAATTTATTTTGATTAACCCCAAAAGAAGTCAATTCGCCTTACATTGAATATTAAATCACTAATTACAAAAGCTGTTGGTATTCTCTGTTTTTGACACCGAGTCAAAATTGCAAAATATTGCTTATTGAAATCGGCCATTTCTTTTTCCACCTATCCTTTCCCACGTGATGAAACGATTTGAGTTATTTCTGTCAATTTTTTAAGTTCTTGAATTTGTATGTTAAAAGAGGGCTGTAATGCAGCTGATCTCCACGCTGTGCAACCTGGCGAACTCTAAATATTGTAACGAACGCATAGTTTTGCTTTCCCGCTCTGATACTGACATCGTAAGGAAGAGAGATCTACAGTAATATTTATTGGATAATGAATGGGGGTGACGTCAGAGGTCCCAGGACTTGGCGACAAACTTGGTGATCACTTGGCGACTGTAGCAACGAAATGGAAATTACCCGAAACATCGAGAATTTTCCCGATCCGTCCATTAGGAGCCTAGATACATCCAGAATGCTTCTGATTGGTCCAGAAGATGCTAGCCCCGCCTCCCGCCGGTATATACAAACAGCTACTCTGCAGAGGTGTGAATCAAGCGAGATGCAGAACAGTTGGCAAAAGGAAAGGAGAAGACCTGAGGAAGGATCAAGAGGAATCACGCCGAAGTACGACGGTCTGGTGTTCAACGAAGAAGACAAGTGGCGTGGCTGGATTAATAAAGAAGACCTAAGAGAGAGAGGTCTTGAATTGAGGAGTCCTGAAAGGAGGACTGCAGATCTCTGTGTAGCGTATTCTGACGAAGCCCGTGTCGTAGCCCGTTGTGTCGTCGTTGGGAATGGAGCTGTCTTGAACTGCGAAGTAGTGAGTCAGAAGCGAAGTCAAGAAGAGACAGTGGAATAGTTTCAGCCTGTTCCAGAGAGACCTACGTGTGTGTAGATAGAATCCCTTAAAGATTCCCTCTCCTGCCTGAATCCTGTTTGGCCGCTTTGTGAGCTGTGGACGTTGTCATTACGAAATTTCTGTCTGTGGACTACTGTTGCTCTTGTGAGCTACTATCTGCAGAGTGCTGTCCTGTGTGTTCCTCTCTGCTGTTTACAGTTGTTTCCTGTACATAGCTGTGTGGTAAATATTTGTCGTTTGTGTGCTGTCCTGTCTTCGTCCTGTCAATAAACGTCTGTATTGTGTCGTCTACTAAAGGACCGATCATTGCGTGTGAACATCTTATCTCATCTCTAACACCATGCACACCCACTATACGAGGTAAAAAGAGCCCGACGGATTTAGTATAAGATCGGAGGAAATCCGTCACAATAGGCTTCAGCGGGTCACAGTGGGGTTGTTGGTAGAGCTTCAATCTCGTAACCAAAAGGTGGCGAGTTCTACCTCGTCTCGGCCAAAGACCGCTGTGTTGGCTCATGGGAGTTGGGGCAAGTTGACTACAAAGTCCTCCAAGTTCTCATAACCTTTGCGGGGTACTGAGTCTGTCTCTGATTGGCATCTCAATTCTGACCTGCAAATGGAGGAATGAGTTCAACCGCCCCTCAAAAGGGTGATATGTTCCAGCAAAGTCGTCTTTTCATTCACAACGAAAGGCGCACACTTCTGCCTTTATTCGAAAGAGCTACTCTCATTTGGATTGGTATGACCAAGTAGCATTGGACCCACCACCATGCTTCAGTTTTGAATCCTTATTTGTGTGTCTGATATTTTACCAAAAAAAATTTATGAGATGTGTACAATTTTAAGACTTCATCAGTGGCAGCGTCTCCCATGAAAAAAGGATTCACCTCCTCACAGTTCTAGATAATGCACCATTAAATACCTTCCATTATAAACATTAAATATTTGTGCTTCTCATCTTGACTCGTGATCTGAATTTTTCTGAAAAGAAAAGTTTTAAAAATTGGATTTTTAAAAAACATTCAAAACTATGGAAAACTTTTAGATGTATTGGCAATTGTAATACGAAATACTATGAATACAACAAAATTATTTGTAAATATATCTTGAATTATTCCTTAAAATTTGTAAATTTTAATGAAAATTTAATCAAAATGGTTAACACTCTACAAAAAATGGTAATATAGCAATCCTATTTTTCTTTGCACTCAAGTTATAGAATATAATGATGAAT
>JAPMOQ010060680.1:248880-274815 GCA_026543055.1 Argiope trifasciata
CGTGTGTGTGTGTGTGTGTGTGTGTGTGTGTGTGTGTGTGTGTGTGTATATTTCATAAACTCACAACTAAATTTTTCTAAAAAATGCCTATAAATGAGAATGTATTTCCTCAACAATACAACTTTTGGTTCCTTTCATTGTCCACATTATTTAAAACACGCGCTGAAATGTTTATGTAAATACCTCTATTAGTTTCGGGGATGTCATGTGAACGGTGGAGAATTTTTATGAAAATTTAAATTTTGAGGAAATTGTAATTAAAGACGAATATTAGATGAAAAATATGATGGATGATAGGCCAGGCCTTCCTTTTCCTGGAAAAGATGAACTGTTTTGGAAAGACTAAAATCTGAACTACAAGAAATAACAATTTTAATAAATTTGCCAATGTGGTTGATAACCAGTGTCTTTAACGTAGTCGGATACCTTAAACTGTAAAGCTTATAAATATTTAAAGGCTACAGATCTAATGACATCATAGTAAATCTTCTGGCTGTGATGCCATTCATAATAAATAAATAAATATTAAAAGAAAAAACACGGCCATCCATTTTATTTAAGTTTCCTGAAATTTCATTTCGTTTCTCTCATGAATTGGAATAGAAATTTAAAAAATCGAATATTTAAAGTTAACAGTGTAGAATGGTTTTCTTTGGTTTGTTTAATTTTTTTTTTTTTTTTGGCGCAACAGCCATATTTTGCCAAGTTGCGCCAAGCAGATGATAAAATTAGGGTGCAAGCTGTCAGAGAACACTTGTTAAAATATTACAGGAAAAGTTATCGTTATAAAAAACTCCAAAGAATGTCAAAACAGATTCTAGAAAGGTATGAAATTAAAGTAAAACATACATGGGTGAAAAATGTTATATTGAAGCAATGTTAATAGTCAAACATGAACAGAAATGTAAACGTACTAAATACAATTATATAAGCCGAATTACTTTTAAAAATTTTAAAATATTTTGGTTGAATTTCTTTCCAACCATGTCTTGCAAAGTTAATGACGATGATTTAAAAAAGTGTAAACTGAAGAAATTAAAAAATGGACATTCAATTAAAATACGATGCATAGTAAAACTCAACACGACGTATGAGTAACTTCGGTGCCATATCACCAAAAGTGAATGCTTATGCGTATATCGAGTATGCTCTATACGGAGGAGAATCAATTAACAGTGTAGAATGCTATAGATTGAGTCTTTAGTGAGGAATTAAATGAAACTCCAAGAGGACACCGAATCAACTGAAAAAAAAAAAGGAGAAGAAACTCATCCACTATCGAATTTTGGTTAATTATATGTCACAAAATCTCATAAATATTTGAATTCTAGAGATCTAATGGCATCATAGCCAATTTCCTGGCTAGGATGCCATTCTTCATAGATAAATGAATGAATAAATGAATGTTAAATGATACTTCTCAAATTGCATTTCGCTTCTCTCTTAAATTGGAATAGAATAAAAAATCGAACATTTAGAATTAACAACGTTGAGTTCTATAGATTGAACGCCTTAGTGGGTGTATATTGCACAAACTCTCATAAATATTCAAAGGTTAGAGATCTAATGGCAACATAGCCAAACTTCTGGCTATGATGATATTTGTAATAAATAAAGAATGAATGTTGAAAGATACTACAAGGCCATGCATCTTATTTAAGTTTTCTGAAATACCTTATCATTTCTTTAATAAATTGAAATAGAGTTTAAAAAAATTTAACATTTAAAGTTAACACTATATAATGTTATAAATTGAGCACCTAAGTGTTCAATTATATGAAACTCCACAAGGACTTCGAATCACCTGGAAAGAAAAAAAAAAGAAACTCATCTAAGCATCTAATTTTTACTAATTATCTTTCACAAAATCTCATAAATATTTCAAGGTTAGAGATCTAATGGCATCATAGCCAATCTTCTGGCTAGGATGCCATTCATAATAAATAAATGAATGAATGAATGAATGTTAAAAGATTCTACATGGCCATCCATCTTATTTAAGTTTTCTCAAATTCCATTTCCTTTTTTTTAATAAACTGGAATAGAATAAAAATCAAACATTTAAAGTTAACAGTTCTATAGATTGAGCGCCTTAGTTTGGAATTATATGAAACTTCGGAAGGACACAGAATCAGCTGAAAAAAAAAGAAAGAAACTAATCCAAAATCGAATTTTGGCTAATTATCCTGCACAAATTCAAAATGACGTCGAGTTTTCACAAACGACAAAATAAAAGGAAGCATCCATATTCATAGACAATCAGCATTTCCTTGCTGGGGGCATCTTCGCTCCCAAGTGCCGGCGCATGCGCGCTGAAGCATGCTTTACAGGCCCGTCCCACTGCCTCGCCGGTGGAGAAACTCTCTTCCCCCCCGCTCCGTCACATGGTGGTGGCCTTGCGACAGGAATCACCCCCGTGGAACTTTCGGAGTTCTGATCGGGGATGGGGGAAAGGTGCTCCTCGGGAGGAAAGGCCGTCCCCTCCTCCCTTTCTTAGAACGTTTAGATCAGGCTCGTCTGCTGCTTGGCCACATTCGGCTACTTGAGGAAATCTTTTGAACTGTGATTTTTTTAAAGGCCTTAAATGCTGAATATTGAGTTGATCACTTTCAGGATTTTAATATCATTAAGACATAAAAAGTGTTCTCAATTTCAATTTTTTAAAATTTGTTGGCTTTTTTACTGAGTATTGAGAAATTTTTGAGAACATCTATCTGTAATGATATATTGTTATTTCAAATTATTAAGGTATCCAACACCTTTCGAAGGAAAAATTTTGAAAAATTGGAATTTTTAGACACAATTTATGGTTTTTAAGATGTATTGTCAATAATAAACTCTATAAATACAAAAAAATTTGTTTGAATACATAATATATTTTGGGAAATGGGAAAATGTGTAGTAAATGTTAATGAAATTTAACCAAAACGTTTAACACCCAACACAAAATGGTAATGAAGCAATCTCATTTTTCTTTGCACACAAGTTATAGAATACATTGATGAATGAAAAGAGCCAAAATCGAAGAAAAATGTTCAGATGCAAATAAATTATGGGTAAAAATATGCCCATATATCCATTTTTAACCATAAATTCACAACTTGCTTTTTCTAAAAGCACCCTTAATTGAAAATTCTTTCACCAACAATAAAATTTTTGATTCATTTCATTACCTATATGATTTAAAACACACGCTGATATTTTTACGCAAAAACCTCTATTAGTTTTGGGGATATCATGTTAACGGTGGAGAATTTTCATAAAATTAAAGTTTTTAGAAAATTGAAATGAAAGACAAATTTGGGTTGGAAAAATATGTGACCCTGAATGATAGGTCAGGCCTTCCTTTTCTTATAATAGATAAACTGCTTTGGGAAGATAAAAGTCTGAACTGCAAGAAATAATAAGAATTTTAAAAAATCACCAATGTAGTCGATAAACAATGTTTTAAACGTAATCGGGAACCTTAGCTGGAAATTATATCAGTATGCGATAGAGTCGTATATATCATTAAAGATTCCATGGAAGATTAATCTTACACACGAATCAAATAAATGTAGTGCCCTGCTCATAGACAAATTGCCATCAGCTGATCAAACGTGAATGCTCACAAAATCTATCTCTAAAAGTTGATAATCATACATCAAGTAATAATTTCATAATATCTTATAAATCACATTGATCTAATTTTTTAATATGCTCAATCCGTCCTCTTGCATAAGATACTTTTGCTGAATCTACAATTAAATTTTCTGATTATTGTTTTGTTTCATACTTAAAGATAACATTTTTGATATTTTCTTAACATTGCAACAATTCAGCTTCTCCCCGGCCCGACCATTGTGGTTTCTTTTTCACACACTCCAAAATTGCCATCTCCAGACTGGTCTCCTCAATGGCGACGGTTTATGGCAGTGTCATTGCTTACAGATGTGCAGAAGTATTGAAAGAACTCTCCTTCTAAGAACGGACATCTGGCCCTTTAGAGGGAGTCCAGATAAAGGAACACCGTGCCCTAATCGTCTCTGCGACACCGATGTATAGCCTGCATTGTGGACCACGAATCTTCCTGCGGTCAACTGTAGACCAGTGACGTTTTTGCTGAACGATGATTGGAGAATCGGGAGCCCAAATGCTCCAATGTGGATGAGAGGTGGAGCTGAAAGAAGAGAGAAAATGCGAAGTTTTTGGAGAGAGAAAAAGAGAGAGGAGGAGTTTTGGCAAAGGAATTCCAAATTAGAGATCGGTGAAAGCAGAGTTTTTGAGAGAAGAATTCACCCGAGAAATTTGGTGAATTCCTGGAGCTAACCCCGGTACCAGCGTGAGACTTTGACGGCCGGTTAGCTGTTCTCATGAGTTTCTCGGAAATCTTTCGAGGAACTATTCTTGTGGTGTTCCACATGGACTTTTCATTTAACCTAGATAATAAAGAGTATTTTTTTTTGTAAATTAAAGCTGTAAATAAGTTTAGTTTAGTTTAGTTATATTAACGTTCCGTTTAAAGCAACGCGAGGGCTATTTTGAGACCTACCTCGTCATTTTGAACCACGGTCAGATGACGTTGTAAATAAAGTAATTTTATTAAAAAGCTACCCTTTATTTGATAGAATGAGATCGAGGCGTTACAGCGTAGTTAGATTCAAAAAGCATAAGACTGGCATAAATTTCTTGCTGTCTATTTTTCTATACTGAAATGCAATTTGTTAACAGAAATGGATAACAGATGCAAAACCATTTTTGATAAACTACATCTGATCTCTTATAAAATTATTTCAATTTATCTTTTATTAACCGAAACATTAGGGATTTTTTTACAAGAAATTCTTGCCAAATAATTGTTCTATTCTTCACATGTTTGTGTAGACTCCGTTCGTTTAGTTACAATATTCACACGTATACTAATAGACATATAAAAAAACTTTTTGATCAGTTTGATCCAGAATTTGATTGTAAAATTCAACTTATCATAATTTAAAGTTAAAAATATTTGTCTAAGGATGCTATTAAAAGAAAGTTACAAAAATATTTTATTCGAGTTTCATAAACATATAAACTATTACGTCAAATGCTGCTAGTATCTATTTAGATTGACCAGTATTCAAAAACGGCTCGACTCAAATATGAAATTCAAAAAAAAATTAAAGTATGTAACTGTTGGTCATTAAAACTATTTTAAAGGTAAATGACAGAAACCTGAAATTTGGGCAAATTTCTACAAGAAAATTTTTCAATCCAGTGAGATACATTCAAGTTTCAAAATTCATTCATTCTTAATTTATTTTATTGAATAAAATGTTACTTGGTTTATTTTATTGAAAAATTAAGATAATTTTTGTTGTTTCTTTGCCAATGACTTACAAAATTGTTGCCTATTTTTACATCATTTAAAAAGAAAATAACTGTCTTGTTTTATAAACAATGATTTCATAGAGGCAAAAAATAGTTTGAAAGTCTTACCTTAGAATGCAAATTCAAATCAATTTATTCTTTCATCACGTCAGAAAGTTATAGACATTCCGTTGCTACGCAACACAGATACTTTTATTTTTTAATATTTATTTAATATTTTAATTATTTTTGGCTACTACAGTACCCAAATGACTTCTAAAACTCATTCAATTAAATTCAAAAGTTATTACCATAAAAATCTTCTATCAAGCTAAAATTCCGAGTAGCTAAAAACTAAACAAAATTATATTGTTTTTCTTATATATTTTCAGAACATTTTATTTTAAAAATTCTTTGTATTTCGTATAGATATTCAAAAAATAGCGGCCAAATTTCAATTAAAAATTAAGCGGAAATGTTGATTTATTTTCACAATAATTTTCCAAAATATAGCAGCATGAAAACCATTTTTATATCATCTTAAAATTCAAGGAATATAGTTTCAATTATATAATTTTTTTAAATATAATTTGTAAGTTAATTTTGAAATATTGTTTTAAATGTATTTTATAACAATATTATTACGAAACTTCAATTCCGCTAATTTTGTAAAGCCACCGAGTTTCGCTTGAAGTGGGTGTATAGTATGAAAACAATCAGCAGGTCTTAAAGTATCTGACTACGTTCGAAGGAAAAACTTTGAAAAATTGGATTTTTTAAAAATTATTTAAAACTATGGTTTTTAGATATATTGTCAACTATGATACAAAATGCAATTAAAACCAAATTATTTGAAAATAAAATATATTTTAAGAAATAAGAAAATTTGTGGTAAATTTTAAGGAAATTGAACCAAAACAGTTCACACTCTACCCAAAATAGCAATGCAGCAATCCTATTTTTCTTTACACATAAGCTATAGAATATAATGGTGAATAAAAGGAATCAAAATCTAAGAAACATTTTGAGCTGCAAAGAAGTTATCGGGGAAAATAAAAGCATATACGGATTTTTTTCATAAATTCTCAACTTTATTGTTCTAACAACACCTATAAATGAAAAAGTATTTCACCTACAACAAAACTTTTGGTTCGTCTCATTGCCCATATTATTTGAAACACATTCCAAGATGTTAATGTAAATACCTCTGTTAGTGTTTGAAATATCTTGATAACGGTGGAAAATCTTTATCAATATTAAATTTTTCAGAAAATTGAATTTGAAGACAAATTTTAGTAGAAAAATATAGATCTGTCCTTCCTTTTCTTAGAAAAGATAAACCGTTTTGGAAAGTCTGTACTACCAGAAATAGCAATAAGAAAAATAATCCCCAATGTGGTCGATAACCAGGGTTTTTAACGTAGTCGGATACATTAATATTGAGCGATGACTTTTATTAAAATCGGAGACGGTATTTGGCAGAAAATAAACGGGAAAAATAGAAGAAAGCTTTTCAGAAATTAAGCAAAAAGTGCTAGTATTAGAAGAAAATTTTGAAAAGAAAATAGAAGAAATCTTTAGGTGTAAAATAAAGGAGAAAACTGGTGAGAATTGGAAAAAAAAATAGAAGAAAATTTAGACACTTTTTCTTCTTGCACACAGCCGTCCACCCTTGCCACCACCGAAAGCAGCAGTATCGACAGGATTGGTTGTGGTCGATTGCTGAACAAGTATTGTCCAACCTTACATTGACTGATCAGCCAAACTAACATTCCTTTCGGGGTTGTTAATAGCCATCTTTCTTCCCACCTGCACACTCTCAAACCTTTGGAATGAAATTGTCCATCTTTGACATCATATCCTTCAGGGTTTTGAGATGACATGGTACCATCAGTACTGTACTTCAATCATTACTTATAATCTTCAGGCCCTTCCTTCACTCTGAGATCTCCATGCATTCCATTAAATAGGGGTAAACCGTACCCGTTTCTCTACAAATGCATTCATTTTCCTGCGTTCTTCCAAATCGTTGGAAATAGGCAGGAAATCTCCCATGTCCAGAAAGTATATGAATTATAAGTGGATAATATCTTCTTATCTTTATTTCCGGGTTAGGAATAAAGACGAAATTTACTCTTCCTTTTTTGGACATATATCGTCTGTCAAACCATTGTAGAAAATTCAGACACTATCTAAGAAAAGATCCAGGAATTTGAAACAGAAAATATCAACGTTTCCAACCGTGCAAATATGTGAAAATAACACGACTCAGACAGCAATCAAGTAATCAACATACGATGGAAATTCATTCTGAACGCTATTTTTCCAATCAGTTAGAATATTTTCGTGTATCTTTCAGGGTGGCAAGATCCAACCACCATTCCTGAAGTATCCTCGTTTCTATGTACCTCATCGGAGAAATGTGCAAGAGAATACGAAAGAAATTGAACCCAAAAGCTCTTGATAACTGAAAAACTTTGCAAATACTGAGAGGAATGGTGTAACATTTCTAGCACTTTCGATGTTGCACTTTCTACCATAAAATTGAATCAGGTTCTGAATCATTTCCAACCATTTCTTTATGGTAATCTTTGCATTGGTGATCTGCAGATCTTATTTCACAAAAAAATAGCAAGCATTTAATAGATTTACCTTTACAAAACGCAATCGACACTTGCTGATACTTGGATTAGATAACAATGGATTCAGAATATCTTTAGAATATATTGTAACGTCTTGATCTGGTCCAATCAATTAAGAGTAGCGTTTTACAATTAAGTACTTTATTAACAACTTTAAGTGATAGACAAAAAAATACTATTTATCATCTAGGTTAAATAAAATGTCCATGTGGAACACCACAAGAATAGTTCTTTCTTAGTTCGAGTTTCTTAATAGTTTGAGATCTTTTGGAGAAACTCACGAGAACAGTTAATCAGCCGTCTAGTCTAGCGCAGGTACCGGGATTAGTTCCATGAATCCACCGAATTCCTCGGGTGGAATCTTCTCTTAAACGCTTGGAGTCTAGGTCCCAGCTCTCCAAAAACCTCCTTTTTTCTCTCTTCCTTCGATCCTCCCTCCTTTTCCTTCGACTCCCCATTGGAGCATTTGGGGTAGTGATTCTCCAATTGTCGGTCAGCAAAATTTCAATGGTCTACCGTTGACCGCAGGAATGGTCATGGAATGTTCACTACGGGAAACAAAGCAGGCTGCACATGTATGTCGCAGCTACGATTAGTGCACGGGTGGTCCTTTATCTCGTCTCCCTCTAAAGGGCTAGATGTCCGTTCTTAGAAGGAGTGTTCTCCACCTGTCCATTTGTAGATAATTACAACGCCATAAAACCTAGACATTGAAGAGTCCAGTCTGGAATTGGTAATCATGGAGCGTGAGAAAAAAAACCAGAATGATCAGGCGGGGAAGAAGCTGAATCGTTACAATATACTGTGTATGTAGCGCAGGATGTGTTTATATAATCCAAGGAAAAATTCTTCTTTACTTTTTTTGTTTATTTTCACACACACACAAATATATATATACAAAACATGGACGACGATCACAGATATACAAGGAAACACATAATATACAGAAAGTAAGAAGAAGAGCGCGCGGTGCCTACCTGCACCCGTTTCACATCAACACCAGATATATTGTTTACAAAAAATATATCTCCAGAGCGCTCCCCACACATTCCAAATATACTTCTAGGTTGGAGCGTACTGCGCTATCTATATTCAGTACTCATTTATACATATGAACAATTATACAAAGAATAAAAAGATACAAATAAAATAATTAACTAAAAATAATTAAATCACATAAACACATACGGTTGGTACATTTCAGCAGGAAGTGGAGAGCTCAGTTAGACCTGAATGCTCGTGTCTGCAACATTTATTCCTATAATATCCGAAATATGCATATTTTATATTGTGGAAGAATTGCGATATATTCGTTAATATCATAAAGGTTCTAACTATTATAGAATTACTATTGAGGAGAATGTGGAACTATATATTTATAAGGCAATCATTCATGCCTTTCAAGATTATAGGTGCATGTATGTATTAAGTTATCCGACTAAGTTAAAAACACTACCTAAACTATCGACCATATGGAGGAATTTTTATAATTATTATTATTTCTTGTAGGCCAGAA
The DNA here is from genome assembly GCA_026543055.1 of Argiope trifasciata. Taxonomy (NCBI): domain Eukaryota; kingdom Metazoa; phylum Arthropoda; class Arachnida; order Araneae; family Araneidae; genus Argiope; species Argiope trifasciata. The sequence goes on from JAPMOQ010060680.1 coordinate 258,367, forward strand.
TTTCTTCTTTCCAAAGCGGTTTATCTTTTCTGGGAAATGGGAAGGCCTAGCCTATCATCCAGGATCACCTATTTTTCAATTAAAATTGTATTTAATTTTCTGGAAACTTTAATTTTCATTAAAATTCTTTTCCGTTAACACGATATTTAAAAAACTAATACAGATACTTTCATAAAAATTCCAGCCGCCTGTTTTAAATAATACGGGCAATGAAATGAACCAATATTTTTAATGTTGGTGAAATGCTTTTTCATTTAGAGGTGTTTTTAGAAAAATTAAGTTGTGAATGTATGAAAAAAATGCATATATTCGTATATTTTTAACTACAACTTCTTTGCATCTCAAGATTTTTCTTAAATTTTGGTTCATTTCATTCATCATTATATTCTATAACTTGTGTACAAAGAAAAATAGGATTGTAACAAAAAAATTTTGTGTAGAGTGCTCACAAATTTGGTTCAAATTCATAAAAATTTGCTACAAATATTCCTGTTTCTCAAAATATATTATATTTTCAAATAGTTTCTTTGTATTTATATTATTTTGTACTAGCCGCCTTTGGCGACCAGCTGGTACGCCATGAGTAATGCCTTCTAAAATTTTAAATTAATTCACATATTCATTAGCCTTGAACTAATTCCGGGCATTGATTGGCTTGAAATTAAAAATGTTTTTTTTCCGTGATGTAGCCAAAATATTAAATATATTTTTTTTAAGAAAGCGGAAAAGGAAAAAAAAATATTAAATAAATGATTTAGATGTTGCAAACGATAATAAAAACCTTGGCTTTGCATTTATTTCTTTTAGAAACTATCACATTTTATAATGGAAAAAAATTATTGAATTAATGTTACAGATATTGCAAACTATTATAGAAATATGCCATTAAGTCGGGATTTCAATGCATATCCTGTCTAAATTCAATCAGGTTTACCAAAAATAAAAAATATTTGTTGAATAAATGATTTAGATACTGGCAAACGATTATAGAAACCTTGGCTTTGCACTTACTTTTTTAGAAAATATCACATTTTATGTTTCTTTTATTTTATCCAGTCACTTGCTAAAAGTATCATCTCTTTAGACTTGATTTAAGATGATAGTTTTTTTATTATTCTTTGAACTTCCGTCATTGTTTTCTTTTATTTTATCCAGTCACGTGCTCAAAATAACATGGTCAAAATACTTCTTTAAAAATTCATTAAAAATAGAGGCTTAAGTTATACATTAAAACACTCATACCATTAGAAAGCTAATTTTTTTATCTTTAAATTGATGTAAAAATCATGTTTGTGCGATAATATTTTCGGAAATTATAGCGGAAAAACGCCGAAATTTTGCTTAAATTTTAATTAATTCAAATTCTAATTAAAAATTCAAAAAAAGAGCTCCGAGGTGCACATTCCTGACCTCCAAGGTATACATGTACCAAATTTGGTAGCTGTAGGTCCACCGGTCTGACCTGTAGAGCGCCAACACACACACTCACACACGCACACACATTGAGCTTTATTATAAGTATAGATTATAATTGACTATACATCTAAAAGCCATAGTTTCAAAAAAAAATTTAAAAATCAGATCTTTCAAAAACTTTTCTTCGAACGAAATCCAATATCTTAATCTAACCATCCTAGCATTTTAAGCTGTCTCAATTCCATCCACACTTACTCACCTTTGCGAATTTGCTCAAGAGCGTTTTTTGTTCCTTCTGATACAACAAGACTTTCACATTCCACTTTCAAACGGAAAATCAAAGTACATTTGCAGAATTCGAATTTTAATTATGTTCCCATAAAGTACTGATTTGCTTACCTTTCTCTTTTGCTATAATGTTACTATAAGTCATATCAATGTCTTTAGCAACAGTATTAATACATTAGACAGCTGCTATAAGTCATTTCAATACCTTTAGCAACAATATCAATACCTTATTCTGTTACTATAAGTCACATCAATGCCTTTAGCAACCATATCGGTGCCTTAGATAGTTGCTGTAAGTGACATCAATGCCTTTAGCAACCGTATCAATAGCTTCGACAGTTGCTATAAGTCATATAAATCTTTTACTATAAGTCATCGCAATGACTCTCTGACCCGACTGAAGGTACATAGATGAACCGTCGCTGAAACAACGCTGGCGTAAACTATGGTTGAGTCCTAAGAGCCATCACCGGCCACGATACAACTCATCCTTAAGGAAGTATCATCGATAGAAGGAACCATATTTCTAGCTTTTCGTGTGCTCACCAAGAAGACGATAACCAACCACCATGCTGGAAGCTTCTCATCCTCATTTTCAGGTTCCCCTGGCCGGGGGGGGGGGGTTATAACAGATAAATTTCCTTTTATAATCTCTTTTCGGAATTCGATAAATCCATAACTTCATCTCTTGATTTCCAACAGTGTTCAACTGCCAATTTTCTCAATGCCTTTTCCGAGCACCATTTTTATAGATGATTCAAAAGCAGATGAATATATCATTATAATTTCATATATATCATGTGGCCACGGGGGCCCGGTGGTAAGGTCTCGGCTTCGAAGTCTGAGGGCTGCAGGTTCGAGTCCCGTTTCCACCGAAGAACCCACAGTGAAAGTGGTTCTGAAGTACGTTAAATCTGTCGGAGCCAAACATCCTCCCTCTGGTGTGGTGTGGAAATTTGGAGAGGAGGTGCCAGCTCATGTGTCATCCACGTCCTCAGACCGCGGTTCAAAATGATGAGATCCGTCCCAAAATAGCCTGGTGTTGCTTCAAAATGGGAGATTAGTATAACTAAACTTCATATATAACAATAATATATTTCCCTCTGAGCTATTGTTTACCCAAATATTGCTCTATATTTATTGCTGTGACCTTCTGTGGTGTTCAGGAAATTTCGTCTGTTTTCTCATCTTAATTTTGGTCACATACTCTAGAAGAATGTGTATTTTGGAAACTTTATTCCGTTACATCAATTTAATGTATACGTTTGCATTGGAAATATTGAATGCTTTAGTGTGAAATCTACTTTTTCTCTTTTGCACTCTGTGATATCAAGCAAACCTTAAAAAATCGCTCTTCTTCTATAAATACAAATGAATGTTTGTCTGTATGTCTCTTATGCTTTCTTAAACCGCTCATCCAATTGCGTTGAAACATGAGCAGCTTATTGTTTACACCAACTGTATAGATAAAGGGATGGTACAATTATCTAAAATTTTAAAAAAAGGAATCTCAACCGCATTTATTTACCAAGGATTCATCTCCAAATAACTCTCCGAGGAGACAATAGATTCTGTAGAAATGCTAAGTCCAAGTTGAAGGTTAATATTTTTTAACATTAGTACTCAAATGTCATTCTCAGAGGTCACAACTCTATGACAGATTATGCGAGAAAGTTTTGGGGAGACAAACCCTGGGGATTTTATACTCTAATTAAATTTTGTCATTTTTCGCAGTAACTACCTAACATATTGTAGTTCAAATAATTTTGCGCCATCTTCATTTTCAAAACTTTTTTTTCAACTATATTAAAGACTCATATATTATTTCAACTATATTATGGTATAAATATATTGTAGTGTCGTGGGGGAATGATGAGACATATTTTCTGACATCAATATTTATTTGGTAGCTTAAGGTGTCACGGCACAGGAACATTTAATACGGAAAAAATTAACACAATAACAATACACACATATCAAAGATCAGCAACATTTTCCCGCCTTCGTACACACACGTCCTTCATCAACTCTCAACGGCACCACCACTCCACCTCCTAGCCTGCCATCTGGTGGGCAATTCAGTCAATCTCTAGATATCTCTACAATATTTTCTATGTTTAATCAACTTTAAAAAGAAACTATTTTAATCCCATTTTCTAAAATGAAACTTGAGAATTCTGAAAGAATATGAAACGAATCACGAGTAACAATAAATAGTTTCTTTCATTACCATTCTGAAAGAACGCCAAGTTTTCCATTTCTAAAAGAATACACAAATTTAATGTATAAAAATGAATATTTTTCGTTCGCTTTTTATATATTTTCGCACCGTTCATCCTATATCCATAAAACATTGCCAAATTATTGATTGATTGCACCTAATATTATTTTTCCGGTGGCAGCAAAGCACTGGGTAACAACTAGGTGTTTTTTTAAAGAAAAATTGGATCAGCAAATCCGCAATAAGTTACATTTAAACAAGTCTTCCGTAATTTCATCTCCATTCTTACCATGCAATGCTTAATTTACTCAACTCCGTATAAAAGACAACACTCACAAACCATGTTTAGGAAAAAAAATTCTGGGTCCAGTTTTTAGTATTGTTATAGCCAATTATTGCGTGTTATAGCTAAACATGGATCTTGCATGAAAACCTCAATATCCAATAGCTTGTCAGATTGATTTTACATTAACATCATTGGATGTTCTGCATTTAATTCCAGACATCAAAACCTTTTTAATGTCATCTAAAAACTGGTAATATTTGATAGATGAAATAAACGATCGAAATTCTTTTAACTCGACATTGCCGTTAGCATCCCTAAATCCTTTTGCAGGAAGATTACGAGAAAAAACATGGTGGATTTTTGGAATAAAGAATACATCATTTCAAATGAAGGGAGCCTAACAAAGAATTTTTTCCCTTCCATCAATAAGAGTCTGTCATGCCATCATTTTAATACAAATTATAGAATAACCCAATTTCTCCCTGACCATGGCAACTTTAAAAGCTATCTATTTAAATTTAACTTGTCTCTGTCATCTACCTGTGATTGCAACATTGGTGGCGAGGAAAATGTTGAATATGTGCTCCTTCTGCGTTCCAATTTTGCCGGAGCAAGACAGAACCTAAGACTGGCTCTCCAAGCCATTCATAGAAAGTGGCCTTCAGATTTTCATCCACTTGTCTCCATCAGAAGTGCTCTTGGAAGATTTTAGTAAATTTATTATTGACACCTGTTATATTTTTTGTTTGATTTTATCCCTATATTAATCCTTCATAACTGTTAAATTCTTTTTTTTTTTTTTTTTTTGCTATGTGTTGAATACTTCTGTGAGGCCCGTGTGATACTTAGTGGTGTACTGGGATTTTGTTTCAATAAAAAAAAAAATTCTTTTAACTTTTTAAAAGCTGTTGGCTTCTTAATTTTTTTTATGATATTTGACACTTCCTATTCAGCTTTTATATTATTTTCATTGTTAACATTTTTTGTTGAAAGTTCCAAGTTTTAGTCCGCATTTTAGAAACTACTGTTGATTTTAAATATTTGATATAATTGAATTTTAGTTTAGATTTAGTTATATTAGCGTCCCATATTGAAGCAACACTAGGGCTATTTTGGGATGGACCTCGTCATTTTGAACCGTGGTCAGATGAAGAGGACGACACCCAAGCTGGCACCCTTCTCTCCAAGCTTCCACACCACAACAGTGGGAGGAGGTTTGACCCTCGACGCATTTAAGGTGCAATAGACCCCCTTACACGACCGTTCTTCAGTGGAATCGGGTGTCGAACCTGAAACCCGCCGGTTCCAAAGCCGGGACATAACCACCAGGCCACTGCATCCTTTATATAATTCATTTTATCCCACTACATTAAAATAACTAACTAAACTAACACAATTTCATGCTTATTTAAAATTCCGACGGCAAGCTTTCGTTACAATCTTTCATCTATGCACCATTTTGCGTTTCTGAGGCCGTATGAACTGAAAAATTAGTAATTTTGCTTCGTCAAATTTCGTCCAACTTTTGATAGAAATCTAAAAATTTGGTGTTTGTTTACGCCTCGATTTCTGGAATTCAAGACCAACGCCAGATGGCGCCTATGTTGCAAATTTTGTATATATATGGTGATTTGTTCAATAAAGTTTAGAGTCAATACAGTCCACGAGTGAGATCTTTGTTGTGTGCTATCAATGTTTAAGCTAAATATCGAGGCCAACGGTAGTCTGGTGATAAGGTATCGGCTTCGGAACCGGAGGGTTTCAGGTTCGAGACTCGATTCCACCGAAGAACCGTCCTGTGAGGGGGTCTCTTGCACGTTAAATATGTCAGACCAAACGTCCTCCCGCTGGGGTGGTATGGTGTGAAGAGGGAGGTGCCAGTTCAGGTGTCGTCATCCTGGTCATCTGACAGCGGTTCAAAATGACGAGGTCAGTCCCAAAATAGCCGTAATGCTACTTTACAGTGGAACGTTAATGTAACTAAACTAAACTAAACATGCCATTGCATGCTGCAGTTTATCGAAGAATAATTCTTGCTCCTGTCTCCCTGAAACCAAATCAAACCTCGTCAATAAATTAATTTCATTCGATAACTTCGAAATTTTAATTAGTGGAAAAAACTTCGAGCGAAAGGCTTGAATTTATGACAAAAATTTGATTCAAAGAAACAGAGGAAGATAATTTTGACATTTCTGTGCTTTCAGAGGGAAAGAACAAGCTGTTAACATTTAGGAACAAAAGCGCGTTACTGTAAGAGGGTGAACGCGCTGTGAGCAGCGGCACGTTTCCAGTTATACGTCACTTCCGGTTCTTCTCCCAACGAAAATTCGATTTCGGATTCCCTTTTCAGTGCACCCTCCCCTCACAAAAGAACGCAGGGCTGCTCAAAGCCTTTTCTCTTCGCGGTCCTTTCTTCCGAAATGTCGTCTGCGTCTGAATAGATTTGGAACGATTCTGAAATAAAATTGGGGGGGAAGAGGATGATAAGAACCCGATGGTTACTGAGTTTTATGTAGTTTATTGGCGCGAGTTCGGCTAAACTGAGCCAATCAAAAGGTTAAAAGATTTTTTTTTAAACTCATTTGTTAAAAAACAACACAGATGTTATCTATACTAATATATAAATATGAAAGTTCGGATGGATGTTTGTTACTCAATTTCGCCAGAACGGCTGATCAGAATGGGATGGCATTTAGCACAAATAGAGATAATTGTCAGGAATAGAACATAGGTTAATTTTTATTTCGTTTGATTGAGGGGTTCATTTTTTATTCACTAAAAGCTAACTTTCGCGCCAAAAAGCTGACGCCACATTTCGCCAAAGATGAGTAAGGTTCCAATCTTTTTTTCCCAACAGAGTTGAAGTTAGGCTTGGAAGAATTTCAACCGATTCTATACATTTTCTTTCTGTTTGATGTATTTAAAATCAAATGTTGTTAATGAGTCGATCTTTCGGATTCCTTCTGAAGCACTTTTAAATGAAAAGAAAACAGAATAAAGCAAATAAAAAATTTCGAATCTGCATTGCATTACCACAACTGGCGTAGGAAAGTCAGACATGTCAGTCATGCCAACTGGCGTTGAAAGTTCGAGCGTTATTGTCGTGACATCAACTATGTTTCCATTTAAATGAAAAGTTTAAAAATGATGTGTATAATACTGTTGCAGGTATCTCCATGTCGATCGATAAATAAAAGGGGTTTGACTGGACTTGATTTGCGGTTTTGTTTTATTTTGGGTATAGAATGTAAATAAATGGTTTTTACGTCAGTTGTGTGTTTTTGTTATTAAATTGCATTTATGTGATATATTTTTCGTATATGCTTTTACTTTTCAATGTATCGTTTTCAGGTTAGGTTTAATTTTTTTATTTGTCACTAGCCGCCTTTTGCGACCAGCTGGTTCGCCATGAGTAATGCCTCCTAAAATTTCCAATTAAATCATATATTTTTTAGCCAAAATTTAAGAAATAGTTTAAGTTAAAAAAGTCAGTTATTAGTTGTTAAAGAGTCGGTAACTTTATATAGAAAAAGTTTTTGAGTTTAATGCTCTAATAATTTATCAATTATGCTTCCAAAATATTAAAAATGTTTTTTTCTGTGATATTGCCAAAATGTTAAATATGTTTTTTAAAGAAAGCGAAAAAGGGAAAAAAGTATTGAATTAATGATACAGATATTGCAAACGATTATAGAAATATGTCATTAAGTCGGGATTTAAATGCATATCCTGTCTAAATTCAATCAGGTTTACCGTAAATAAAGATAATTTATGGAATTAATGATATAAATATTGCAAACGATTTCTTAGAATCCTTTGCCTTGCATTTATTTTTTTAGAAGATATCACATTTTTTATTTATGTTATTTTATCCAGTCACGTGCTGAAAGTTGCATTTCTTTAGATTTGATTTACGATGATAGTTGTTGTTTTTTCATTTGAACTTCCGGCATTCTTTTCTTTCATTTTATCCAGTCACGTGCTAAAAAAACATGGTTAAAATATTTCTTTAAAAATTCGTTAAAAATAGAAGCTTGAGTTATACATTAAAACACTGATAATATTAGAAAGCTAATTTCTTAATCTTTAAATTGATGTTAAAATCATGTTTTTCCGATAATAATTTCGGAAGTTATAACGGAAAAACGTCGAAATTTCGCTTAAATTTTAATTAATTCAAATTCTAATTAAAAATTCAAAAAAAGGGCTCAGAGGTGCACATTCCGGACCTCCAAGGTATACGTGTACCAAATTTGGTAGCTGTAGGTCCAACGGTCTGGCCTGTAGAGCGCCAACACACACACACATTGAGCTTTATTATAAGTATAGATTACTTGATAGATTTTCGTACATACACAGCAAAATGTCCACACGAGTAGAGTCGCAGTTAACAGCTAGTACTGTATATAATTGATGTGTAGAATTGCTTTAGCATCTTGAAATTTATATCTATGAGGCATAATATATTTATATAATGATGAAAAAAACAAGAACTGAATTAGCAATGCTTAAGGTATCCGATTGCATTAAAAAAACGTTGGTTAGACCACATTTATTGTTATTTCCTGTAGATCAGACTTTTCTCTTTCCAAGAGAGTCTTTTTTTTTCTAGGAAAAGGAAGGTCTGCCATCTCATCTAAGGGAATTTTAAGTAAGACATATTTTTCAGCTCTATTTGTCTCCAATTTTCTCAAAACTTTCATTTTCATAAAAATTGTCCGCCATTAACATGATATCTCAAAAACTAATAGAGGTATTCACATAAAAATTTCACAGTTTGTTTTAATTGATTTGGGAAATGGAATGAACCAAACGTTTTATTATTGGTCAAATACTTATTCATTTATAGGTGTTTATATAAAAATTGTCATGAATTTATAAAAAAAAATACACATATGCGTATATTTTTAACCATAACTTCTTTGAATCTCAAGATTTTTCTTAGATTTTGGTCCATTTCATTCATTGTTATATTTTACAGCTTGTGTGCAGAGAAAAATAGGTTTGCTGCATTACAATTTTGTGTCGAGTTTTAACCGTTTTGATTAAAATTCATTAAAAGTTACTTAACATTTTCCTATTTTTCAAAATATATGATTAATTAATTTTTTCGAATTAATTTTTTTTGTATTTATAGTACTTTGTTTTATAATTAGCAACACATCTAAAACGACAGTTTTAAATAGTATTTTAAAAATCCATTTTTCAAAAATTTTCCTTCGAACGCAGTCGGATACCTTAACACAGGTAGGATATTTTTTAAAAAACTAAATGCAAGTAAAAAATCCAATATATCTCAAGAATTTAAAAAATATTTGGGTGGTATTTTTCCTCCACCAAGTCTTGTAGTATTGAAGACGAGGCGAAAAAATGAGAACGATAAGTATTTATGTAAATACCTTCATTAGTTTTTGAAATATTAGGAGAATTTTATGTAAATTAAATTGACGTTAAAGATAAATTTCAGCTGAAAAATAAGTTTCGCTTAAAATTCATCTCGATGTTAGATCAGGCCTTTGTTTTCTTGGAAAATAAAAACTGTTTTTGACAAAGGTAAGTCTGAATTACAAGAAATAAGAAATAAAAAAAAAACATTCGCCTATGTGGTAGATAGCCAGGGGTTTTAACATTATCGGATTTTCTTAATAAGAAAACATTTGTCACACGTGCATATAAATCCAAAAGTACTTTCTCGCATTAAAACAAGTTTCTAATGAAGAAAGCTTTCGACACAGAATTAATCTTTTATTCATAGCTCTTTTCTATTGGATGCAAGATTTCTTAACCCGTTTCAAAGTTCAATTACAATTACAATTCAAAAATAAAATCGATGATTCGCGAGCAACAAAAAGTGGCAATTGAAAAAGAACCCATTCGGAACTGTTTTGAAGTCCAGCTCACTTGGAATCGTTTTCAATAAATTCACAGCTGTTACGCTGTTTTATAGATATACTTCGGCTTCACTCTGTGTTTTGTTTTATTTGCCTTTTCCTGCCTCTACTTATTTTATTTTATTTTATTGTTTTTGAACCAAACGATTTCTTTAACGGCCTCTTTCACTGCAACTGCGATCGCGAATCTACGACTGCAGGTGAAAATGAAACGTTCTTCGGTGATTAAGGAAAAGAATATAAAAGAATAAAAAAAGAGGGGGAGGGAGAAAGGGATTGCAGCCAATCATCTTCAATCACTCGGCGAGATTTAATCTCTTCAAAACTCTTTTCATCCCAAAAGAAAGAAAATTCAACCACTGTGTGGTCAATTGGGCGCAGTTTTTTAAGAAACTTAATGAAATCTGGTTTTCTGCTCCGATGGTGAAATAATGTGGTTCAGTGAGGGTTTCGGAAAAACAAAGGATGTATTCTTGCTTAAGATATCCGACTACGTTCGAGGGATAATTTTTGAAAAAAAAATTTAAAAACTATTAATGATTTTTGCTTGTATTCTCTATTATAAACAGTATAAATACACAAAAAAAATATTTAAAAATATTATGCATTTTGAGAAATAAGAAAAGGTTTCGTAAATTTTGATGAAATTTAACGGTCTACACTCTACACAAAATTTTAGTGCAGCAATATTATTTTTCTTTGTACATAAGTTATAGAATATGAAGATGAATAAAATGAACTAAAAGCTAAGAAACATTTTGAGAGGCAAAGAAGTTATGGGTAAAAGTGTACGTATATATGCATTTTTTCCCATAAATTTACAACTTAATTCTTCTGAAAACTCCTATAAATGAAAATGCATCTCACCAACAATCAAACTTTTGATTCATTTCATTGCTCATATTATTTAAAACACACGATAGAAATTGTATGTCTCTATTAGTTTTTGAAATATCATCTTAGCGGAGGAGCATTGAAAATTAAAGTTTTGAGAAAAATATGTGACCCTGGATGAAAGGTTAGTCCTTCCTTTTCTTACAAAAGAGGAACAGTTTTGGGAAGAAGAAAGTCTCAACTACAAGAAATAAGAATAAAAAAACTATCACCAATGTGGTTGGTAATCAATGTTTTTTACGTTAGTCGGTTTAGCTTTTTTTTAGCTTAGTTACATTAACGTCCCGTTTTAAAGCAACACTAGGGTAACGTTAGTCGGATACCTTAAAAGAGTTGCCAGAAGGACTTAATAATTAAAAGTTTCTTTCTCTTTATATGTTTTCTTTTGAATTCATCCATTTCGTTGCCCATTTGTTCACACAGAGAGTTGACACTTCACTAAGAGCTCTGCTGAAAATAAGTGTTTCTAAATGATTCATTAATGATACTCGAAAACGAAGAATTTTCATTAACACATTGTGTGCGGGTCCATTTCGCAGCGGAATTGTACCGGGAGAGGGCGTTTTACTCGTAAGTTTAGTTATTCAGTTCAATCTCATTAGATCGAAAAAAATTTCATTTTTTTAAACAACTTTTCGTATTTTATATTGAAATATATAATTAACAACCATAAGATTTTTGTAAACAAAAAAAGTAAAATTTATAATAATGTCGTAAACATAAAAAATCAAATAGAATTAGTAGTATATAGTTTTAATTTTTTCGAATTTTCTTACATATAAACATTTTTACTTCATGAAAAAGGGAGCAGAAAAATCATAAGACTAATAATGTTTTTCCGTATGGTAACTGACTTTCAAAGCATTTTCCTCCATGAAGAGGCAAAATTCACTCCTTTTCGCAAGGATAAATAAAAAATGAATTTTAAATCCACCTTCCCGTACCGCATCGACTGATGTAAAAACTAGTTTTTGTTTTTCTAAATTTTTCCATAATCTGTGTAGTAGACAAGAACATTCGACTTCGCTTTCCTTTATATACAATTATTTTTGCACCCACAAGCAAACCGTGTTGTTCACTAATCCGTACTAGTACGTGACTCGCTCTCAAGTATCAATCGTCAAAAACCTTACTAGTACGTCAACCGTCGTCAAGTATCAATAGTCAGAAAACGTACTAGTACATGTCCCGCATACAATATGTTAGTACTTTGTCGTGCACGGAGTGAAGAAAGAAAAAGTATTGAAATCCTCCAAATCATCTAATCTGGATATTGTTACAAATCCGTAATGTTGCTTCTCAGCATGGTTAGTTCAATCACTGTAAAGACCATTTCAGGATCAACTCTGTTAGATGCCGAATCGGTAATCTCAGGAGCTGCTGAAAAACTCAGTGGCCACTTGGCGACGAGTCTTTCGAATTTGGTGACAAAATAGATAATACTGGAATGTTCCATAATTTTAGAAATAGATCCAATCGAAACCTAGATATTCACTGTAAAGACTATTTCACTATCAGCTGTGTCAGATGCCGAATCAATAATCTCAAGGGCTGGCGAAAAACTTAGAGGCCACTTGGCGACAAATCTTTTGAATTTGGCTACAAAATAGATAATACTAGAATGTTCTATAATTTTAGAAATAGATCCAATAGGAACCGAGATATGCCTGATTGTTCGGAAACCCTCTCTATCGGGTTCCAAGATTTATAAAAGGGCGGCAGTCTCAAGCCGAACGTAATATGTATTGATCGTGGAAAGAATCAATGGTGGGCTAGTTGGATCAGTCCAGCGAAGCACAAGCATTATGTATAGCTCAAGCGATTGCTGATTTCAGCTGTGCGCTGAATCCTGTGTTTATTATTGAAGCAGCATCGATTTGTGTGTGGAGTAGTGAATAGGCAGTTGTATGCAGCTAAAGAGAGAAGTGCAGTGAATTATTTCAGGCGTTTCGAGAGATCGTGGAGAGTAACTACGTAGATTCCTTCCTCCTGCTGAGTTCTATCTGGCAGTTTTGTTTGTTATGGTTGTTGTTACCACCAATTACACTTTTGGGGCTATCGTTTGTTGTAATGGGAGCCTACGTGTTGCTTGTATTTGTCTCGGCTGCATATTTGTCTTCTGTGTATTCGTTTTTTCGTGTTTGATAAAAATCGTCTTTCCTTACTAAGGGATCATTTGTTCATCGACTCACAAGTCAAAAGAACCCTCGAATTCGGTAACAATATTTTGAAGAAATTGTATTTTAGGCTTATTTTCTGCCGAAACATACATTAATGAGATCTTTCTGGCTTTTGATTGGGTATCTCGAAATCATTGTTCTATATAGATGAAAGGCAGGATGTGGTAACAAAACAGCAGTTTGCTATCAAATTTTGGACTAAATTCATCTAAAGGCAGATTACGCAGGCTAAATATAAGCTGAATTTTTGATGTTTTTGAACTTTTAATCCTACTCATTTTAGGATTAAAATTGTCAAACTAATACAGTGTCCATATATCTGTGTTTTAAAATATATGTGAACACAATGATTCTAAAAAAAGTAAGCCACGCTAACGGAATTCGATTAGAGGAATGCCAAAAACGCTGGCTTATACATAACATTGATGATTCTGTTCGACATTTAAGAAAGTCAGAAGAAAGAAGTAAAAAATTAATTCCGAATTTCTTCTGCATGTTAAGAAACTTACCATGAAATATATTTCTAAAGAATGCAACAAACTCGAAGGAAAACAACTGCTCTGTTTTCTGCTATTACTTTTGAACAAAACTTTTGTTAATTTTGCTCAAAATGTAGCGTATGGAGAATAATAATTATAAGGTAACCCACTACTTTCGAAAGAAAAATTTTGAAAAATTAGATTTTTTAACAACTATTTTTGGTTTTTAGATGTATTGTCAATTATAAACACTATAAATAGAAAAAAAATACTTGAAAATATAATATATTTTGAGAAATAGGAAAATTTTTAGTAAATTTTCATGAAATTGAACCCAAATGATAAAAACTCTACACAAAATTGTACTGTAGCAAACGTATTTTTCTTTGCACACAGGTTATAGAATATTGCGATGAAGGAAATGAACCAAAATCTAAAAAAGGTTTGCGATGCAGCAAAGTGATGGGTAAAAATATACATATAGATGCATTTTTTCCATAGTTTCATATCTTAATTTTTCTAAAAACACCTACAAAGGAAAAAGTATTTCACCGACAAAAAATATTTTGGTTCATTTTATTATCCACATCATTTCAAACACACGCTACAATTTTTATGTAAATGTCTCTTTTAGTTTTTGAGATATCATGTTAACGGTGAAGAATCTTTATGAAAATTAAAATTGAAGTGAAAGAAACATTTTAGCTCAAAAATTATTTAACCTGGATGATAAATCAGGCCTTTCCTTTCCTGGAAAAGATAAATTGTTTTGGAAAGAGGAAAGTCTGAAATACAAGAAATAACAATTTTTTTAAAAAAAATCTCCAATGTGGTCAATAACCACTGTTTTCAATATAGTCGGATAACTTAAAACTTTTTTTTCTATAAATTGTATTACACATTTAAAAAAATTTAGGAAGAATTTTTTATTCCCATGTGGATTTTTTTAATTAATACGATAAATTTAAAATTGGTTCATTTTTCTTCCTCGAGTTTTTTTTAATTAATGCATTATAAAAACAAAGACCGGTCTTTCCATTTATTTTTCGTATAATAAATAATGCATTTCACCCGAGGAATATGAAGAGTTTCTTCGTTTCTCTTCCCTATAGCGGGTTCTTCTAAATAATTCATCACGCGAGATGAAGTGTTTCTACAGACGTATCTCTCTCTTCTAAATTCTGTATCAAATATGAACAAATGGCGCATTTTTCCTTCTTTCTACAGAATGCATTGTTGAAAAAAAACTGAGTAAAATGAAGGAATCCACTCTTTCTTACTTTGTTTCTCTAAGTATGTTTAGAATAAGGCACCCCCCCCCCTCCCATTGTTTTCATGCGCATTACACATGCTGGAAAAAATTTTTCACTTTAAGGTATCCGATTAAGTTCGAAGGAAAAATTTTGAAACACTGAATTTTTTAAACACTATTTAAAACTGCAGTTCTTAGATGTATTGTGAATTAAAATACGAAATGCTATAAATACAAAAAAAAAAATATTTGAAAATATAATATATTTTGAGAAAGAGGAAAATGGGTAAATAATTTTAATGAAATTTAACCAAAACGCTTAACACTCAACACAAAATGGGAATCAGCAATTTTATTTTTCTTTGAACACAAGAAAAAAAATGGATTTTTAAAATACCATTTAAAACTGTAGCTTTTAGATGTCTTATAAAAAATACTATAAAAACAAAAAAATTATTTGGAAGTATCATATATTTTGAGAAATAAGAAAATGTGTAGTAAATTTTACTGAAATTTAACCAAAACGGTTGATACTCTTCAAAAATGGTAAGGCAGCAATCCGATTTTTCTTCGTACACATGGTACAGAATATAGTGATGAATGAAATGGACCAAAAGCTGGGAAAACTCTTGAGATGCAAAGAAGTTAATGGGTAAAAATATACGAATAGATCCCATTTTTCCATAAATTTGCAACTTAATTTTTCTGAAAACGCCTATAAATGAAAAATTATTTCACCAACACTAAAACTTTTGGTTCCTTTCATGGCCCATATTATTTAAAACAAGTGATGAAAGTGTATGTAAATACCTCTGTTAGTTTTTGAGATATCATGTTAACGGTGGAGAATTTTTATAAAAACTGAAGTTTTGAGAAAATCGAAGTTAAAAGAAAATTCTATCACAAAAATATGTGACCCTGAATGATAGGTCAGACCTTCCTTTTCCTAGAAAAGATGGGCTGTTTTGGAAATAGGGAAAATCTGCACTACAAGAAATAACAATAACATAAATAATTAGCCAATGTGATCGATAACCAATGTTTTTAATGCTGTCGGATACCTTAATGGTTTTTCAAATGAGGCATATCACATGAAGAATTGGGCATCAAGCAAGACATTCAAATCAGCAAGTAGTTTTTTTTTCACTTTTGATGTTTTTAAATAATTTCTTTCCCCTTTTTCTTCAATAAAACTTTTCATTAAATCACAAATTCATTTATTTCTCTTAAAGTATATGTCTACTTACGGGACCAAACTTTTGAAAAATTCCTCTAATCAGCTATTTTATTTCTTTTTCTGGATCGATTTGAATGCAAATAATGATCAGGAAATTGTGTGCTGACTTCAATTCTGTAAAATGTGGCAATATAGGTAAAAAATGACTAAAATTGTACTAATCGAGATTCTGTAAAATGTGTCGATATAGGTAAAAAAATGCCGGAAATTGTACTAATCGAGATTCTGTAAAATGTGCCCATATAAGTAAAAAAATGCCGGAAATTGTACTAATCGAGATTCTGTAAAATGTGCCCATATAAGTA
>JAPMOQ010060680.1:298179-312020 GCA_026543055.1 Argiope trifasciata
ATGTAGGAGACCACTTATGTAGGAGACATATACTATCATCGATTAAGGGTAACTGATGCCACACCACTACTGTGCCAACAGGGAGACCACATATGTAGGAGACATATACCATCATCGATTAAGGGTAACTGAGGCCACACCACTACTGTCCCATCACGGTGGCAAGAACCAACCACAATGTAGGAGACCACATATGTAGGAGACATATACCACCATCTATTAAGGGTAACTGATGCCACACCACTACTGTCCCATTAGGGTGGCAAGAACCAACCACTATGTAGAAGACCACACTATGTTGGAGACATATACCATCATCATTTAAGGTAATTGATCCCCTACCACTACTGTCCCATCAGGGTGGCAAAAACCAACCACCATTCCGGACACTTATCATGCTCCTCATTGAAATGAACTTCGGAAGGGTCCATTACAAGTGTGTTCCATTAGATTTAAAGTGCTGATGAGTGTGTCAATAGTTTTATTTCTGTAAGAAAAATAAATTTCATCCAAAAAAAACAGAAAAAATTAAACAATTTTCAAGTAAACTCACCCTCAGCCTTCGGCTTGCTGCAATGACCGTAACTGATGTCCAGCAAGCTTTTCTGATGGAGGACCGGAAGGATGTAGTAGGCATTCAGGATAGACTTGCTTTCATTCAGGCCGTCGATTAGAACCTTCGTGGCTGAATCTAGATTGAAATCTTTCTTGTAGGAATCGTGGACAAATAAGGCCTATGTTATCAAAATGTAAATCAAGAAATTTTTATGTATGAGGGATGATAAACATATTTTAAATAAAATTTTTTTAAAAAATGCTTTGATTAATCACTTAAAAACACTTTACTTTTTTTAAACCGGATAAAAATTAGTTGAAAAAGTTTTAAGTTCTTTTAATTAGTTTCAGTATATATTGCTTTCTAAAAAATCTGAAAAATGGCGTCAAAATTTAATGTAATAAATGGTTAACTGATTATTTGGCTACTTAAAATTTTTTGGTTTCTTTGTTTGTCAATGATACTCAAATGCATGAAAATTCGGGCACATTGCGATAAAAGAGAAAAATCGAATAAAAAGCAAATAAGTCAAGTTAAATAAAACATTTTATTTTCAGGACCTAGATGCAGTGGTACAGTGAGATAAGTGCATAGTATTGCCTTGGAAATAATATACAGAGGCACTTAAATTCGTTTAAATGCATGTAAAATAGCCTCTACCCAAATAACAAGTTTAATTCCTTTAATCGACATGTGTTCAAATTATGAATTGTGTTACAGACAAATGGAGGCTTGTTCTTTTTTTAAAAAAAGAAAAAGAAATAAAAAATTCCATATTAACCCAATTTTCCATATAGTTAACATGCAAATGTAATAGTTACGATAATCAAATGTTGGTTCATTTCTGTTTCCCGGCCGCAGCGAGAAATTCCCAAATAATGTGAAATTCTAACAAATTTCTTTTTTAAAAAAAGTAAAATAAATTGGACCAATAATTCAATATTAGCCCAATATTTAATGTGGTTAACTTGCAAATATCATAATTACGAAAGTCAAATATTGGTACATTTTCATTACCCGGGCGAAGTGAGAAATCGATAAATAATATAAAATTTTGTCAAATTTCTTTT
The DNA here is from genome assembly GCA_026543055.1 of Argiope trifasciata. Lineage (NCBI taxonomy): Eukaryota > Metazoa > Arthropoda > Arachnida > Araneae > Araneidae > Argiope > Argiope trifasciata. The sequence goes on from JAPMOQ010060680.1 coordinate 299,806, forward strand.
TAAAAAAATAAATAAATAACTTGGTACAATAATTCAATATTAACCCAATATTCCATGTGGTTAACTTGGAAATATCATAATTACGAAAGTCAAATTTTGGCATATTTTCGTTACCCGGGCGGAGCGCAAAATCGCCCAATAATGTAAAATTCTGCCAAATTTCCTTTTTTAGAAAAATTGGACCAATAATTCAATATTAACCCAATATTCTATGTAGTTAACTTACAAATATCATAATTACCAAAGTCAAATGTTGGTACAGTTTTGTTACCCGGGAGCAGCGAGAAATCGCCAAATAATATAAAATTCTGCCGAATTTCTTTTTTTTTTTTAAAAGAAAAAGAAATTGGACCAATAAAAAAGAAATAAGAAATTGGACCAATAAAAAAAGAAATAAGAAATTGGACTAATAAAAAAGAAATAAGAAATTGGACCAATAAAAAAGAAATAAGAAATTGGACCAATAAAAAAGAAAAAGAAATTGGACCAATAAAAAAGAAATAAGAAATTGGACCAATAAAAAAGAAATAAGAAATTGGACCACTAATCAATATTAATCCAATATTCCATGTGGTTAACTTGCAAATATCATAATTACGAAATTCAAATATTGGTAACGGAAAATCCGTTAGCTTGGCGCTGCGAGAAATGACCAAATAATGTAGAAATCTACCAAATTTTCGTCTTTTTTTGTCATTCGTCCTACTTGGCGACTTGGTTCGCATATGTTTCCCATTGGCGAAATTTGCGCCAGGATAATGGAAAAGTACCCAAATGTTATTTGAATTTTTGAAAGGTACCTGGGTGACGAGCGCAGTTGTCCGTAAGTTGCTGATCGTCCTATTTTTGGACTGGTGCCTCTTCAGCTGTTTCAGCATGACCTCCAGGATTTCCCCGTTTATGGACTCGCCAAGGCGAGAAGAGATGCAGGAGAGCGCCATGCTCGCCAAAGCCTGAGAATCTGCAAAAAAGTGGTTCTTTTCAAGCAGGACATGACAGAATATGATAATACAAACTAACAGAATGACAATAACAATAACACGCGAAATTTCCCATTTTGTTTAAATGGTATTAAATATAGTATTTACTCAAAGTGGTTTATTTAGTCTTTTTTCGTTAAAGCATCCGATTACGTTAAAGACACTGGTTATTGACCACTTGCGTATACTTTATAATGAATAACACATTAAAAGTAATTATAGCGCCATAGGCAAGGGAGAGTGAAAACACATATGACACTATTGAAGCATTTATGAAAAATTATGAGAGACCAAATGCTTTTTCACTTACAGTAATAGCTGTGATGACACATTGATAATCCATTGACAGCCACTAGATATCAGTGATCACTTTTGTCGAATGAATAAATTACTGCACTTCAAACACAAACATCGCAGGTTCGAGCCTTGGCGGAATTCGACCAACATATTTGCACAATTCCAGCCAACAACATCGCCAAATAGTGACTTCTGATACTACCGTTTCCTTCCTCTTCCAGCCAGAACGGCTAACTCTCCAATTTCTTCAAATTTATTTCTCGTCTTTTTCAATCAATAATTCGACTTAGTTTCAAACACATTTCAAGCACTGTCATTCTATTTAAATCTTTACTACAGTTCTGATAAAACAACTTGAATACTAAAACTGAACCTGAAATGGTTGAGAAAGATTTTTCGGCACTAAAAATCGACAATTTTTCTTAAAAACATTTTTCCTACTATTTCCCAGCATTCCTAATAACCATAGTGATTCATCCACCCCGCAAGAAAAAAGTCATCTAATGAGCAAAAAAAAAAATTCTTTCCATTTTCTCCTCCCCTTATAACACACAACCCAAGTTTGAAAGAAGTGCATCTATCAGAACGAGCTCCCCATGGATTAACCGGGAAATTACTTATAATTATTTCGGTTTGTCGATAAATATTTCATCATCTATCTACTTAGCTTCTTATCTTACGACAAAAAAAACTCATCTACCCTGCACTACGCCATCTACACTGCATGAAAAACACCAGTTAATGAGAAACATTTTATTTTCTTTCCATTTTCTTTTATTTTCCCACAAACCCCTCACCTATCCAGAATGGCAGTGCTGCGGTGAGTAGACTGTGGTCACTCTAGTCACGGTTTTGGTTGTCATCGTCAATAGATCGTATGAATTTAAAACTATTTGGGTGGTATTTTTTACCCACCAGGTCTTCGCGAATTATTGTCAACATCAAGCGCCACTCACCTATCCAGAATGGCCTGTGCTGCGAGTAGTAGGCTGTGGTCACTCTAGTCACGTCTTTGGTTGTCATCGCATCTCCCGCATTGCACAAGGCGAGGATCAGAAGAGGGTTGGTATAGTTTTCAGAGAACTCCACCCTCCTGCGCAACTCTCGAACCAGATGCACGCCGTAGAAATTCGCCGGATCTACGCAAGCCACCACCAGAGCATGAATGTAGAGTGCAAGTTCTTGAATACTCACTTCATTACTTCTGAGGAGATAGTAGACTTTATTTTCAAATGAAGACTAAAAATGAATTAAAAGTGATCAACAAGTGCTTCTCCCAGCATTTTAAAGTTTTTTCTTCTAATTTACAAAATCTAACTCTAAAAATTGAATTGCATGTCTTAGAACTACTATTCAAGACATCTATTCCCTTTCAATACATTGTGTACGGGTACATTTATCAGCGGAATTGTACAGGGAGCGGGCGTTTTGCGCTTAAATTTAGTTATTCTGTTAAATCTCAATATATCGAAATTTATTTAATTTTTTAACCAACTTTTCGTATTTTGTATTGAAATATATAAATAAAAACCATAACATATCAATAACTACCAAGAACATTCTGCTTCATTTTCCTGTATATACCGTTATTTTTGTACCCACAAACTAACCATGTAATTACTCTAACCCGCACTAGTGCGTGACCCGCGCTCAAGTATCAATCATCAGAAAACGTACTAGTACGTGTCGCGCATGTAATGTGATAAAATTGCAAGGGCTCAAATATTTCGGGAATAATTTTGACATAAGATTAAACATAGATGATATCAATTGCATTAGAAATGGGTTGGTGCGCAATTATTAGACGTTTTAAAACATAATATAGTCGTTATTGAACATTATCAATATAAATGAAAATGAATGCTTATTTGTATGTCTCTTATGCCTTTATAAATCATTCATCCAATTGCGATGAAACTTGGACAGCTTGTTGTTCATACCTACGAGATGATTATAGAGATAGTAGAATTATATAAAATTTTAAAAAATACGAATCTCAACCGCATCTATTTACTAAAAACTAATTTCCAAATAACTCGCTGAGGAAACAATAGATTCCGTAGAAATGCTAAATCCAAATTAATGGTTTTGTAGCTATACTACGAAAATGTCATGCAAGTCAACCTCAGAGGTAACTTTATTACAGATTATGCAAGAAAGTTTCATGTTTTTTTTAATTTTAATTAAATTTTAGCATTTTTTGAAGTAACTACCGAAAATATTGTAGTACAAATCATTTTGCACCCTCTTAATTTTCAAAAATTATCTTTTCAACTGTATTAACAATTTTTTTGTATAAATATACACTGAAGTGACAAAAGTCATGGGATGACTGTCAATATCGTGTCGGTCCTCCTTTTGCCCGGCGAAGTGCAACAACTCGACGTGTTATGGAGTCCACAAGTCGTTGGAAGTCCTCTACAGGAATATTCAGCCATGCTGTCTGTATAGACGTCCATAATTGTGAAAGTGTGGATGGTGCAGGAGTTTGGGCACGAACGGACCTTTCGATGATGTCCCATAAATGCTCGATGGGATTCATATCGGGCGATCTAGGTGGCCAGATCATGCCCTGGAATTGTCCGGAATGTTCTTCAAACCAATCGCGAACAGTTCTGGCCCAGTGACATGGCGCATTGTCATCCATAAAAATCACATCGTTGTGTGGGTACGTGAAGTCCATGAATGGTTGCAAGCGATCTGCAAGCAGCTGAACGTAACCATTTCCAGTCAATGATTGGTTCAGTTGAACCAAAGGACCGAGTCCATGCCATGTAAAAACAGCCCACACCATTATGCAGCCACCACCAGCTTGAACAGTGCCTTGCTGACAGTTTGGGTCCATGGCTTCGTGGGGTCTGCGCCACACTCGAACTCTACCATCAGCTCGTAACAACTGAAATCGTGACTCATCTGACCACGCCACGGTTTTCCACTGGTCTAGGGACCAGTCGATATGCTCACGAGCCCAGGATAGTCGCTGCAGGCGATGTCGTACTGTCAGTAAAGGCACTCGAGTCGGTCTTCTGCTGTCATAGCCCAAGGAAGACAAATTTCACCGCACAGTCCTATCGGACACGTCCCTCGTATGTCCCACATTGATTCCTGTAGTTATTTGACGAAGTGTTGCATGTCTATTAACATTGTACATTCTACACAGACATCGGCGGTCTCGGTCGTTAAGTGCAGGTGGTCGCCCACTGCGCTGTCCATGATGGGATGTGATGCCTGAAATTTCATACTCTCGGCACACTCTTGATACTGTGGATCTCGGAATGTTGAATTCACTAACGATATCCGCAATGGAATGACCCATGCGTCTAACTCCAACTAACATTCCACGTTCAAAGTCTGTTAATTCTCGTCGTGCCGCCATAAATCACGAAAAACTTGTTCACATGAATAACTTGAACACAAATGAAAGCTCTGGAAAACGAACTGCGCATTTATACTTTTTCGCTGCGATACTACTGCCATCTGTATATTTGCATATTGCTATCCCATGACTTTTGTCACTTCAGTGTATTTTCTATGTTTAATCATCAATTTTTTTAAAAAATATTTTAATCATAAAAAATTTGTATTTATGGTGTTTATAACTGACATTACATCTAAAAATCATAAATGGTTTTTTAAAAAATCCAATTTTTCAAAAATTTGCTTTCGAATGTAATAGGTTACCTTAAAATCATTAATCTAGAATCCATAAAATGAAGTCAAGTAACGAAAACGGATATATTAACTATCCTTTTTAATTGTGATACGTTTGATTTGATTAAAAGTTTATTTTATAAGTTAGAGAAGTTTTCTAGAAAATATTTTTGTTAGTATATTGATTATAATTTTAATTTATCTTGATTAACCACATTACCTAAAAAAATATTAGTAAAGTCATTAAAAACCCCTATTTATAGCAACTGGAGAGGGGGGGTTTCTTAACATCTCTTATCCTTGTGTACAAAAATATTATTATGTACAAAATAAATTTATTCTTGTGTACAAAAATTGGAATCTTTTGCTTAAATTATACATTATGCATGCCTATAAAGTACAAACGGCCATCAAAATTCTCCCAAAATTATAAATCTATACTCTTCATACATTTCTTATTTTTTCATATTTATCATGCATTTCTTATTTTTTAAGTAGAAGTTAATTTTTTCTGCATTTATTTGAATGTGACGCATGAAGTAGCTAAGTCGTACTCTTGACCCTAGATGGCGTTACTAAAAAGCAAGAGACGCTTAATCGGCTTAAGTCGTTGACAGGTAACTGCCAGCGGGCTTGTAAAGAGTCATAAGTCGAGATGACAACAACAATTTGGCTTATAAATACCAAGTGATAGGAGAAAGGCTCTCAGAAAGAAAGAAATATATGAGAAAGGTCGAAAGAATATATGAGAAAGGTCGAAAGAATATATGAGAAAGGTCGAAAGAATATATGAGAAAGGTCGAAAAATATATGAGAAAGGTCGAAAGAATATATGAGAAAGTAAAAATGTATTCATATAAATTTTATGTTTCTATAAACGTCAAAAGAATATATGAATGCATATTCAAATCTGATTATTGGAATTCAGATTCGAATATAAAAGGTCAAAAGAATAAAGAATATACGAAAAGTTTCTATAAAGGTCAAAAGAATAAAGAATATGTGAAAAGTTTCTGTAAAGGTCAAAAGAATAAAGAATATATGAAGAGTTTCTATAAAGGTCAAAAGAATAAAGAATATATGAAATTAAGGAATCTGATTATTGGAATTCAGATTCGAATATAAAGGTCAAAAGAATAAAGAATGTATGAAATGTCTCTATAAAGGTCAAAAGAAGGTATGAGAAAGGTTGTTGACAGATTACTGCCAGCGGGTTTGTAAAGTGCCATAAGTCGCGACAACAACAACAATTTGGGCTTATAAATACTAAGTGAAAGGTTAGAGACTCTTTTCTTACTTTGGGAGGCGGTGTAAAATTTGCATCTCCAATTCAGAGCGGATTTCCTCTCCCGTACGGTTCCCTGGACTGAAAGTGTTGTTGTTTGTCAAGTGCAAAGCGACGGCGATTCGATGGACCTGACGATTCCATTCGTCTCTTCTAAAACCCCAATTTTTTCTCGCCAAGAACCCTGTTCCCAGCTTCGTCTTGGTTGCAACATTATCTGGCGATTTTAAAGCAGTATTATCCAACGACTCCATTGCAGTGTAACTGATCGTCGTTACTGGAACGTCTTCTGTCCTTTTACGTGTACGCGTTCCTGAAATAAAAGAAATTTGAGGAAACTGCTGTTGCAATCGAAATTTGCAGTATATATGAGATGAGACATCGATGTCTCTTTTAATAAATTTTATATCGGCATCATCTATACAACCTGTTTACAAGTATAATATACTTCAAAATATACAGTACTGGTTGCGTTTGTGTATGTGAGATGAGACATCGATGTCCCTTTTGATAAAATTTATATCGGTATCATTTATATAGCCAGTTTACAAGTGCAGCATGCGCCAAAATGTACAGTTCTGAAACAAACGGTTGTGTTAGTGTGTATGAGATGAGCATCGATGTATCTTTTGATAAATTTTATATTAATCTCATCTATACAATTCGTTTACAAGTGGAGTATCCACCAAAATATACAGTACTGAAACACGTGGCTGCATTTGTCGACGAGGCACACCTCCAGCGACACGTGTTCGCATTAATCAAAAGGAAGTTCTGTTGTTGTTGGAAATGGGTCTCTTAAAAGAGGAGAAAATTATTTGTATTTCTGTTCATATGGAAGTGATCGTAAAGGTGGACCGAGTTTGAAAAGGCACCAGGATAATTCCAAGAGAAGTGTAAGGTGTCCGAACACGTTGAAAATGTCATTTTTTGCAAAACATGACATTTCTTAAAAATTCTTTTATTGGATAGACTTGTCTTTGAGCTATCCAAAGCAGATTTACTTTCGTCTCTACTGTAATTAGAAGTCAAGATATTAGTCCTTTCGTAATGATCGGTAAACCGGAAGTTAACACTTAAATAATGGATTTAAAACCCCAAAAACATGTTTAAAATTTGTATAAATACAAATTTATATTGATATACTGAAAATTTTTGGCACCGAAAAACACAAAACGCCAATAAGAGTTTTAACAATGTTTTGTGGAAATATGTACCTAAACATGCCTTTGTTGAGCTCAGAATCCTCAGAATAGGGGTATTTATGTCTGTAAAGGAAACATTTAAAGGAAAGTTTTATAGAATATCCTTACGGCTGTTGGAGTATATTCTAGTGCAAATTCAGCTAGAGCATTTGATGAGCTTGATAAAGACATGATAAATTAATTTAAGCAGCTTTCACTGCCAAATGAAAATAATACCAGAAAAAAATTTAAATGATTAAAAAAGGAAACATTATTAAAAAATTAGCCAAAAGAAGGTATAAACTATAAATGTGGTAAATTTTAAGTATGAATGCCCATAATTTATTGTTAAAACAAGTTACTGTATACTCTGAATGCTTTTTTCTCACAACTGATTTTTACTCATTTCCTGCTCACTTCAAATCAAATAATTCAAAGTATAATGATCATGTTACTATGAAATTTGATAGACTTTTTTTTGTTTTTATGCAATTTTCTGGGGAAGGAGCTAAAAGAATTTAGATAGAGTGAATAGTTTTTTTTATTTACAGCCTATTGTTTGAATAATAATATAAAGTTACTAAAAATTTCTTGATAAACCTTCAACTGGTTGTAAACTTTTTTATTTATTATTAGAACCATACGATTCTAGTTCATTCCCCAGACAAAAGCTATGTAAGTTATTTTGGTGTATGTTTTGTAAGGATGAGAACTATAGTTTTTGGTGTAGCTAACTTATTTTATTAGAATTTTTTTAATTTATGCTATTAAATGGTAATTATGAAAAAAGTTTTAAAGTGTATTTGAAGTATTGACATCTTATTACTAATTTTGAATTGTATTAAATCTAAAAATATGGTTAAAGCATGTGTACACCATGTTTTTCACAAAAAGAACTCCGAACGTGCTCGGATGCCTTAAGCCCGGGTATCCTAATTTCTCTCCAACTCAACAAAGAAGATCACGGCAATCTAACGACCTCTTGGCTTCTCATACCACCATTACGGGGATAAGCCCCTGCCGGGGCTAGGCGCCCCGTCAACACAACCCATATTTGGCAAGTTGTATTTATGCGTTTGTGTGGCAAAGAGTAAGTCAATGATTGGATAATAAAAGGTATGGGCAATGAAATGAACCATCTAATGATTCGTTTTAGATTCTTCAATTACATTCGAATCACAATGAATTAACTTCAGAATTTGATCGATGTTTATACATTTGATTTCAAAACCACGCAAGAAATTATGAAATTTCCCTCATTTTTTTTAAAGATGATTCTGAATTATTGCAATCGCATGTAAGCGAATTTACAAACTGACATCAACCTGTCGACAGAATTTTCCAGAATTCGATGCTCACTCACAATTTATTATTCAAACCCTAGTTAAATTTCTACAGAGATAGATAAAAAGGTTGGTATATATCCGTCCAACAGGTTTTATCTGAAACTGAACTGAAATCCACTGCTGAGATCTGAAGATCGCATTTCAGGTTTTCAACTGCGCATAATTGTTTGCGTTTTTGGAATGTTCTCGTTTTCACTCCAAGTCTGGAAATCTTTGAATTGGCCTCTTTCAATTTATAGCATTATAATAAATTAATTGGATTCTTTAGGTCAGATCTTTTTACAATTAGGTGGGCCATAATGGCCTTATGGTAAAGTCACGGCTTCGAAACCAGAGGGCTTCTGGTTTGAGACCCGATTTCGCCATAGAAAGCGGAACTGGTGCGTGTTAAATCCTTCGGAGCCAAACCAACCTCCCGCTGCTGTGGAAGTTTAGTTATATTAACGTCTCGTTTTGAAGCAACTCTAGAGCTATTTTGGGATGGGCATCGTCATTTTGAACCACGGTCAGATGACGAGGACGACACCTGCGCTGCCACCCCCTCTCCACACCAGCGGGAGAACGTTTGGCCTAACGGTATTAAAGTGCAAGAGACCCCCTTACACGACGGTTCTTCGGTGGAATCGAGTATCGAACTTGAAACCCTCCAGTTCCGAAACCGAGATCTTACCACCAGACCACCGCGACCCAGAGTGGAAATTGGGAGAGGAGGTTACTAGATCAGGTGTCGTCCTTGTCATCAGATCGCAGTTTAAAATACGAGTTCAATGCATTCCTAGTTTTGTTTTAAACGCTAATGTATTATCTGTTTATTTATTTAAAAAATGAAACTCGTTTTAAAAATTAAACGAAAGAATGTGGAAATAGTTTTCGCCTTACGTTTTTCATTAACTATCTAATCTCGAAATATTCATTTTCAGAGTTCGAAATAAAACAGTTCCCTGAGGTATTCCCCCGGCTTAGTGTACTCACCGCAAGTCCGTTCGTCCGAACGATCCCCGCAGTCATTTCTGCCATCGCACACTCGGCTGCGACGAATGCATCTCTTGTTCGCGCACTCGAACTGAGAAGGAGAACACGATGAGGCAGAGCAGGGAATTGAAGTGCAGAAAGTTCGAGCTGAAAAAATAAAAGAAGACTAGGCTTTTTCTCTTTTAAGAACAGAAAGCTCGAGTTGAAAAAGTAAAGAATATTAGGCTTTTGCTATTTTAAGTGCAGGAAATGAAGTGCGGAAATTTAGAGCTGAAAAAATAATAAATAAAATATTAGGCTTTTATTCTTTTAAGGGAAAGAATTGAAATGCGGAAAATTCCACCTTAATAATAAAAAATAAAATGTTAGTCTTTTACTCTTTTTTTGTCGCGTCCGTGTTTCCACGGAAAGGGGGGGGGGGCAGTAGCTTCTGAGGGTAAAGACACCTGAGCACCCAGAGGGCAGAAGTCTGATTTGTAGCACAAATGAAGATAACTCACACATTCGCTTGCACAGCCCTTTTTAATAGGGGGGCACATTCACACGCCTCACAGACAAAACGCAGAGTAACAACCATGCAAGAACCGAGACTCGAACCCGGGACGCCCAGAACACGGGGAAGATACGCTACCCCTGTGCCAGAAAGCCTACTTTTACTCCTTTAAGTGCAGGAATTAAAATGCGGAAAGTTCCAGCTGAAGAAATCAAATAAAAAAGTATTTGACTTTTACTGTTTTAAGTGGAGGATTCCATGTGTCTGGCTGAGTATTGTGAATCAAAGACTGCAGTGATATCTATAAAAAGCCGGAAAACATTTATGAATTAGAAAATCTCCATCAGACATGTTCAGACAGAGCGGCGCATAGAAGTCCAAATGTCGAGGCTGAGGCTGTGTTCGAATGGACTTGCAAATCATCATCTATCTACTTTTGTCTATATCTAATGTAATATTTTTTTTACAATGCTTTACATCGCCAGTAACTAAATATAATAAAATCTGAGCTCCCTTTCAGCAAATTAAAATCAAATAAAGGATTGTCTTCGGTCAAGCATATGGGTATAATGCTTAAACGCTTTTGATGTACTTCTTCTTGCATACAGCCGACCACCCAGCCACCACTGAACGTAGCAGTACGCTTTTGATGTACTAAGTATCCAAAAAGAAATTGGAAAAATTATCATTTTCCTATAGTTGTTAATAGCAAGAATAAAATCATGTATCATTAAATACATCAAACGTTCTTTTTTTTTTACTTCGTTAAAAATTTAGAGCCCCAAATTTTTTCTTACACCCTGTCCCCTCATAGAGAAGGGCGGCTTTGGTTATATTGTGTCAATAATTCACAAAATTAAACATACCAGACATTCATTGTGATAAAGGCATGAAAGGACAGAGAATGAATCGCTAGCATTTTTTTTCGGCCAATATGTTTTGTGTATTTCATATGTGGAAGTCTTTTTTTTATATGTAGCAAATGTCCATAAACACGTTTAGGAACACAAACAAGGGAAAGGCATCGTATTGTATTACTTTTTCAAAATAAAATAAAATTTTCAATAGTCTTTATTTCAGTCTTAATCAGTTAAGATTACATGAAGACTGTTGTATTATGACAAGGTAATACTCTATTGCTCTAAAGGCGCATCTATGAAGTGTGCTTACTGAGCATGGAATAGCTTTGAAAAATCCATAAAGACTTTAAAATATAGCTGAAAGTTCAAGAGGAAATAAGCATCCATTTTTATTGCATCCATTGCGTTTATTTTTAGAACACCAATTTTTAAAACTCAATTCAAAATACGTTCAAACAACGGGTATTAGATTACTGTTAACAACAGTTATTAGGTTACAGATAATAAAACTAATATTAAATAAAAGACAGTTAGACATGACAGAAACAATACCGAAATATCCCTTTTAACTTTCAAATTCGAAAATTGTAATTCATTTTCATTCTAGATTCTAAGAATTTATTATATATTCTCCTCTATCTCTGAATCACTTCATAACAACAGCAAATGCTTCGAATTTTCAATAAAAATAAATAGATTTTCAATAAATAGTCAATGAAAATAGGACATTTTTATATATATGCCCAACAAAATATTGCAGAAATTACGTCTCACTGATTATGAATTATGGGGAATCATATTTTTTGCAGATTCAAATCTCCCATTAGTAAAAATTCTTTTGCATTTGCAAGAATGTGAAAAAAAGCTAAACTATCAATATATTCTGCTTATAATCAGTTGCGCAATTTTCATATGCCCAGACTTATCAATCAATGGAGATGGATATAAATGTTAAAAAGAAATAAATAACAATTCTTTTGCATTTGCAATATTTTGTAGGACTTATTCCGAAAAATGCCCTATTTTTTAATGGCTGAAGTATCTGGAGAACATACTGATGCTTTAACTGTTTTTGCGCATTCATGGAAATGCAAAAGAATTTTTATATATTTATTTTCAACATTTATAGCCATCTCCACTGATTTAT
>JAPMOQ010060680.1:323163-370509 GCA_026543055.1 Argiope trifasciata
GTGTGTGTGTGTGTGTGTGTGTGTGTGTGTGTGTGTGTGTGTGTGTGACTATTTTCTTATAATTATTTTTAGTTATCTAAACTCAAATATCATTTTAACTTCTGGGTTGCTATGGTTAACATTTAAAAAACGGATTATTTCATTAAATCTTGAAGAATGAAAATTGTCAAAGAACTAAACTTCAAAGAATCATAAAAAATACATAACAAAATAATAGCATAAACTTTATGCTCTTTTCTTGTAATTGTTACCACTAATGACGACGCATATGTGTATATTTAATTTTGTTCGTGGAAGAACCTTCAACCTATCAACATTTTAATTCGTTTAAAATTTCACGATCTATAACAAATAATTGTTTTCAAAATTTTGTTCTCATTTTGCTTTGAAATTTAGAAGCCACCTATTTATAAAGGGCACTGTATTAACTAGAGGATTGCGATCAATTTCTGATCCAATCATGTAACTAAAATAGCAGTTTTTCCGAAGCATCTCTAGATAGCAAGCCTTATAATATGAAATAGATTGCATACCAGTATTGTTTAATATCTGTTAAGTAAGTATCGATTATTTGTTATTCATTATAAAAGAGTTTTTTCTTTTATTCTGCAGACAGAGATCCTGAACATCAGTGTCCACCTGGTTGGACACCATGTCCGAATGGCCGCAGATGCATCCCGGACCCCTGGGTCTGCGACGGCACGACAGACTGTGACAGCGTGTCAGAGGAAACAAACTGCGGTAAACTTTATGTATAATTTCTAAAAACAACTGTGCTCATGCACCTCTCTGTATTTGACTTGGATTTCTAAAATTTCAAAATCTTTCCTGTCTGGATTAGTTCTTCTTAATCTCAGATGGAAGCACATTCCTATTGTCTTGAAAGTCATGCAGAAAATATTTTTTGTTTGATTGGCAGTCAAGAAAAGTTGACGTCCACGTGAAGTGAAAGCGATCAGTTACTGGCGTTGAAAAGCAGAGCAAGTTTGTTTTAAAAATTGCGCTGAAATCCAGCGAGTTTCTTGTGAAATAGTACTTCATAAAAAAATTATTGTCTTTAAAAGATATCTGCAATTGTATTATGGAATTTCTAATCGGAAATTGAAAAAATAAGGTGTGACTAGGTGTGAATAAATGAATAAAACTGTTTTCGGATTTTTCTTAAGTAGAGCCTTCTATTGAAAGAACTGCGAGCTTGTAAACAAATAGTAATCTGATATGACTGATTAATAAATTATTTTTGTTTCCTAAGCCCTTTATTTATTTTTTTATTGTAAACAATATCTAAACTATCCAACATTTTCTATATCTTTTGTAAATGGAATATTAAAAGAGAAAAATAGCATCTCAAAATCCTATTTAAAAAATGAAAGAAGTTCTAGTGGTCAATCTCCACCTTTCTTCGCATCTTTTTTTTCTAATTGAAATTTAGAAGTTATATATTGTTGAATTATATTTCTTTTTTTAAAATACCCATGAAAGAACTTTACATAGATTGATATTCATTATTTATTCTGACTGTTTTCTAAAAAAAATCTGATCTTTTCAGAAAACGATACAACGGGAGCAACAAATGCCCTTGATATGAAAACGGAGCTGAAATCGTGGATTGTGCGAAGAAGGAAATCAGGTTCCAGGACAGACCGGTGAGGGTCTCAGGCCCACCGAATCGCCGTCGCTTTGCACTTGGCGGACAACTCCACTTTCATCCCTGGAAACCAAACCGGCGATGAAATTCGTTACGAGCTCACGATTCAGCTTCTGCATCGCCAAGCGAAGTAAAAGACGTTTTCTATAATAAATTTTTTTAAAAGTACTTAGGGATTGTACCTACGACCAGTCACATTCACCAAAATGCGCCAGAGAATTGGCGAAAATTTTGGCGAGCCCCGAAGTTACCTTCTAGGTGATAATATCGGGTTTGGCGAAAATGGTTGACGGGGTTATCCCCCCCCCCAAATTACTACCCTGAAAGGAATGTTCGTTTGACTGTTCGGTCCATGTAAGGTTGGACAATACTTATTCAGCAGTTGACCACAACTCATCCTGTCGATACTCCCACGTTCAGTGGTGGCGGGGTGGTCTGCTGTATACAAGAAGAATGACTAATCCCAAAGTACGAAAAGGATAGATGGGGCAATCCCAAAGTACGAAAATGGTCGACAGGATAATCCCAAAGTACGAAAACGGTTGACGGTTGTAAAGCAGCTATATTCGGAACAAAATTGCTATACTTCTCAATTATATTTATCAATTTTTAACGTCTCAGATGTTTTAACTTATTAGACGTCTCAATTATTTAATAACACGTTTATATTGTCACGCAGATAGAACTCAAGAAGATACAGGAAGTACAGTTAAATCAATTTATTAACTCAACTCTGAACTAAGAACACTGTGACTGAGAGATCCTCGGCTTTTATACAAGTAGGGAAAGTTCCAAAACATTTATCTGGTAAACTAAAGAAAGGTTCAGAATCTTCTGGAACACGAAATAAAGGAAAAATACTTAAATAAATGTTAAGTCCACTTGGATTCGAATACATGATTTCTTGACTATGAGTTTAGCTTCATAACCATTCAGCTATGCAGACTCGGCAATGCTTCGTTTCAATGCAGCAATATTAAATTAGGTAACTCGTTGTTTTCGTTTATAATAAATTCTCTGAAACAGAAAATAAATCTAACAATCAGTTTCGATATGAGACGTTTAGCTATTTTATGAATGTTAAAAGAAATAACAATCTCCTGATAACAAAAAAAAAAAAAGAAATGAAACTTCAAAAATCATTTTTACAGTATATAAAAAATTATTTCACTGTTCATTTAAAGCAATTTGTGACTAACATCAATTCGTCCTTATCTCCAGGGACAGATGGATGAGTTCTCAGGAGCTGGCCCTCTACATCCACGCGTTGCTGGTGGCTTGCGTGGACCCCAGGGACTTCTACGGCGACGACCTGGTCCGAGAGTTGCGCAAGAGGGTGGACGAGGCCGGGAGCTACATCAGCCCGTTCCTGATCCTCGCTCTGTGCAACGCGGGGGACGCCATGACGGTCAGAGATTTGGAGAGAGTGACAGCAACTTGCAATTTGCAACGAAGGCCCTCCTCGACAGGCAAGCGGTATTTAAACACGCATTTAAAAATCCAAGAGTTTATTTGCAAGTACTGTACCTACGAATAAAACATTCTTTTCAGGTATAGTCAAATTCAGTATTCCATCTGTATTTTTTTAACTGCTTTCCCTTGTATAACAACTCTTTAATGTATATGAGATTGTAAAACGTAACGTTTAGTTCCATGGCATTTCAGTATTTTGGCTTTTCTCCGGAATTTCTGTATTTATACCGACAGTATGAAGGCCTTGGAGTCTTTTTCCGATTTTAGTTGTCAAATACACCCAGTTGCTTTGGAAATACTGATTTTTCTTCGCACCCTCGAAAACAGAGATTTTAAAATTTTGTTTTGCTGGGTTCCAAGTCTTGTTGGTTAGTCGGTCGGTCGGTCGGTTGGTCAGTTGGTTGGTTGGTTGATTTTATTGGCGCAAGAGCCAGAAAGGACCGTACTGCACCATACATATGGTTAAACAAGAAGGCCAACATTGTATGATAATTCAAAAGAGCAAATGCAAAACCAGCGATGTTAAAAGTTCAATGATAAAACCACATAAACAATGACAATTGGTTAAAAACGTTTTAGATAAGTTGATAAATGTCGATTGCTTTTAAAACTTAAAAACATTTTTGTGTGGGTCTTTCCCTAATAGTGTAGTCATGTTTAGGGACAAGGATTTGAAAAAATGTAAACGATGGAGATCAATAAGAACATGACGAATCGTTAAAATCACCTGGCATTTTGAGCATAAAGGAGCTCGATCGCAGAATAAAAGATACTTGGGGGTCAAACGAGAGTGACCAATGCGGAGTCGATTCAATTTGACATCCAACTCCCACATTGAATGACAAGGCCAAAATGAAATGGCTGGTTTTATAGAGTGGAGTTTGTTGCTAGTTTGATGATCCCATTACTCCTGCCACTGAGTGTGCAAAGGAATTTTTTGCATCACAATATGGCGTTCCTCTCGTCAAAGGCAAAGACTCAGTATTCCGAGACATGTCGAAATGCCAGGAAATGAAAAGGCGGATACTGCAGCGAGCTCTCTTCTTCAGCGAGAACTTCCACATAGCGATGCAAAAACATTTTTTATCGCCATGTCTGCATGCTGTGGCAACGATCTTGGGATCAACAGACTTCAAACAAACTGCATTCGCTCGAGCCAATGATTCGTTTCTGGCCTACCACCCCAGTGCATGGGCTAGATGTTAAATTAACTCAGCTCCACATTGGTCATACCAGATTCTGTCACAAACACATTTTATTTGGTGAATCATGTCCAACATGCATGACATGTCGTGCGGCTTTAAGTGTACGTTGTTTTAATTAAGTGTCCTGTTTTTAATAACCATCAGGTTAGGATTTGTTAGTACATTTTTATACAGACTTGAGTAAATTTATAAAGAGAGACCTCACTCTAATATTTTTAAATTCTTACAGTCCATTGTTTTGTTGAATTTTATTTAGGTTTCATTTACATTCATTAAAAATCACATGTCGGCTCTTAAAGCAATTCTCCACATTTCATGAAAGTTTTTAAAGTGTCGTTTTGATACGTATGGATTGATTTTATAATTATACTTTTACTTAATAGCTCACCAGCGGGTGACCGAGCTCCGCTCGGAGAAAACAGGTATCGAAGCTAACTCGAAGATTTAAATATTCAATTGTGATTTATCAAAACAATACATGCCATAAGAAAATTTGTGAAGCCATTGGTGAAAAGATAACCGGTTAAAGTGCACCATTGTAAACTATTCTAAACAAAGTTAGAGTTTGGAAAGGGAACTATTCTATACAAAGGTAAAGTAAAGGTAAAGATTGAAGTGTGTTGAAGTTCAATATTTTTGACAAATTTATTTAGAAAAACCAAACATATATACATACATAAGAAACATATTATAAACCTATAACAGCATAAACATAAAACTTTATTAGTTCACCATATTGGCTATAGATGGCAGCACGTAACCGCTTGAAAATTTAAGTAGCCATTATGGCGAACTAATAAAGTTTGAAAATATCCTATCTGTAACTCCGAACTGCTCGACCGTAGCGCTTCAAAACCGGCGCCAATCGATTCCTCGTGGCCAAAAACCCCAGACCCCCAAGTTTACCGGAGTTTATTAATTCTGGGGCGATTTTCGACTTGGCAACCATTCCTCGTATTATAGTATTAGATTGAATGAAATTTTTACCTTTTGTGTGGCGCAACATGGCTAAGTTTGGCTTTTGTGCCAAAAAAGTAACCAACCAACCATTCAGTATTTTTCTACATACGCACACATTTTTTAAAGTTTCTCGTGGATTTGATTTAATTTACGAAACAAAAGATGTTCATCGATACTCTTTTATCTAAACAGAAGATGTTTACCGCTTAATTCAGTGATGAAATAACATTTCAGTGTTTCACATACAGAAATATAAATTATTTAACAGAAATTAATTTCGGGCGTCTCTCTGCATTAATCAGAGATTCGAAAGCTATAATTAAATAATATTAATCTATTAATAACCCTTTTGACAAATAGTAAATTTTCATCCGATGTTGGATAGGCAGCAGTTTATATATATATATACATTATTGGAGAAATATTTGTAAGATTACCATTGGAGTAGACCTGCACTGATCTTTAGGAATACAACCAATTAATTTTAGAGCCATCTGTCTGAGATAGTCTGCATGGTTTGTTTGCTTGTTTGCAGTGGATTTCAGATCAAAGTGGTGGAAAACTCCAGGTAATCCGTCTGAGAGATCAGTGCAAGGTCTTAAAGATAGACGTTCAATGTCCCGAGAGATCTTTCTTTGTGTTTCTGCCAAGCTAAAAGGGCTTCTTCTTGTATACAGCCGACTCCCCCCCCCCCGCCATCACTGAGCGCAGCAGTATCGACAGGAATTGTTGTGTCGACGGCTGAATAAGTATTGCCCAACCTTACATGAACAACGAACAGTCAAACTAACATTCCTTTCGGGGTAGAAAATAAATATCTTTCACCCCACCTGCACACTCTCCAACAGTTGGAATGAAGCTGTCCATCTTTGACATCATATCCTTCAGGTATTTGTGATGACCTGGTACCATTAGAACTGTACTTCAATCATTATTTACATTCTTCAGGTTCTTCCTTCTCTCTGAGACCTCTCTAATTCCATTGAATAGTGGTAAACCGTACCCATTTCTCCGCAAATACATTTATTTTCCTGCGTTCTTCCAAATCTTTGGATATACACAGAAAATCTCCCACATCCAGATATGATTTGGATTATAAGTGGATGGTATATACTAAAAAGGCTGTATGCGAAATCATTATACGACACTAATAACAAACTCACGATTATTGAATATGATTGAGTATTTGTAAAATCTAATAAAATTAAAAGATCATTAGAAATTTTCTACAACTTAACGATTTGTTATTAACCTGCATATAACGTTTCATTTGCAGGTATTGTATCTGATGTAGTCATTAATTCCATTTGATGTAATGCGACTAGTCAAGTCCATGAGTCAAGCATTCGAAAGAAATGACAGCAGAATTTGACGTCACCTTTCCAAGAGCCCGGATATATTCGATTGTTCTGGTGTCAACATTCATTGTATATTATACTTATTAAGAGATGGTTTATACGCAGGTACAGTGCTTGCAAGTAACACTTAGCATTAAGGTATTCGACTACGTTAAAACCCCTGATTATCGACCGCAATAGCGATTTTTTTATAATTCTGATTATTTCTTGCAGTTCAGACATTGCTCTTCCCAACACAATTTTCTATCTTTTCTAAGAATAAAGAAGGTCTGACCTCTCATGCAGGGTCACCTATTTTTCAACTAAAAGTTGTCTTTTTCTTCAATTTTCTCAAAACTTTAAATTTCCTAAAAATTCCACACCTTTAACAGGATATCCCCAAAACTAATAGAGGTATTTACATAAAAATTTCAGCGCGTGTTTTAAATAATATGGACAATGAAATGAACCAAAAGTTTCATTGTTGGTGAAATCCTTTTTCATTTATAAAGATTTTTAGAGAAATCAAGTTGTGAATTTATGGTAAAAATGCATCTATACGCACATTTTTCCCCATAACTTCTTTGCATCTCAAGATTTTTCTTAGATTTTGGTTCATTTCATTCATCATTATATTCTATAACTTGTGTGCAAAAAAATAGGATTGCTGCATCATAATTTTGTGCAGAGTGTTAACCTTTTTGGTTAAATTTCAAAATTTACTGCTAATTTTCCCATTTCTCAAAATATATTATGTTTTCAAATAATTGTTTTTGTATTTATGGGGATTATTATTGACAATACATCTATAAACCATAAACAATTTCTAAAAATTCCCCTTTTTCAAAAATTTTCCTTTAAACGAAGTCGGATAACTTAAGTGTGCTTTGCTATTACATTCTAACTTATCTTGGTTAACATACAAACAAATTTATTACTCTTGTGTTAACAACATCATATTAAAAACCATTCTGGCATGGTGTTGCCGAATTCGATCAACAAATTCAGATGGATGATAAAAGGTATCAAGGACATAAGGAATTACTATATAACACAAGGTCCCAACTACAGGGTGAAAATAGAAAAATATAGGTTTTGAGTTTGATGGAGTTTACTGGCGCTAAAACCGTTTCTGATTATGCAGAACCAACCACAAGGTATATGCAAACATATGAATTATATATACCAACCACAAGGTATATGCAAACATATGAATTATATATACCAACCACAAGGTATATGCAAACATATGAATTATATATACCAACCACAAGGTATATGCAAACATCTTTAAGAATAGTAAAACTTGGTGTTCTTTCAGAATGGTAGTGGAAGAAACTGTTTATCGTATTTCGTGACTCGTTTAATACTTGTATAGAATTCTCAAATTTAATTTTAGAAAATGCGATTAAAAAATTTTTTTTAAAAATCTTTCGTTAAATATAGTTGAAAAGATAATTTTTTGAAAATTAAGATGGTGCAAAATTATTTGTATTACAATATTTGGTTCAGAAAAAGTCGCATGGTCATGTTTTAAGAGCTTAAGTAAAATCTCTGCTTTAATATTCTATTCAAGATTTTAAAAATATATGCATAAATAAACTGTTGTATAAATTTCAAGCATTAAAAGAAAACGAAAAAAGTACTTAAATAAGGTAAAAGAAATCATTTTTTTTAAGTAAAAAATTGAGGATGAGGTATAAATAGAGAATCGAAGAAACTATGTATAGGGGGAAATAAAGGGAATGCAAAAAACTATATATAGAAGGAAATATAGGGAATCCAATAAACTATATATAGAGGTAAATATAGGGAATCCTAAAAACTATATATAGTGGGAAATATAGGGAATCCAAGAAACTATATATAGGGGGAAATATAGGGAATTCCAAAAACTGTATAATCTTAAATATAAGGAATCCAAGAAAATATATAGAGAGGGAGATAATCCAAGAAATTATATATAGGGGGGAATATAGGGAATCCAAAAAACTGTTGGAAACTGTAAAAAAATTAGTAAAAAAAAATAACGAGTGATATTTGAGCTGATATATATATGTAGTGATACGAGTGATATATAATATATATATATGTGTGTGTGTTTGTGTGTGTGTGTATGTGTGCGTGCGTGCGTGCGCATACCCTTTAATTCATAAGAATATAAAGTTTGAGGAAAATGACTTTCGATTATATTTCAAAAGATGTCAAAATATTTAGAATTAAAAACACTGTTTCTATTACAAACTCCATAACCAAAAAAGGGAGAATAATGTAATTTCTCTGGTTTTACAGTATAATTTTTTGTCGAAATTATTCAACCAGCTGTATTAGTAAAGTATCGCTATTGATCAACAGGATCAGGTACGGATTCGAATGTGGAAGAAAAAATCATAGATTCTTCACTAGATCAATCCTCAGCCAATAACTTTCTGTCAATATCTTTGCAGACCGACAAGGTGTCTCAAATATAGTAAAACTCATCTTAAATGTAGTACTTGGTATAAGGTTTCTCTTCTCGGAGGTCTAATTTGGAAAATCATTTATAATACTGAATAGGAGAAAACGTGCATAATTTCCGGTCCCGTTACTACAAGGCATTACTTGATCATCATTGAAAAGTAGTTGCTGTTACTTATGGCACTTGTACAAACTTCTAGACCAATCAGGGCATTCTCAATGGACGAATTGACAAAATTCTCAAAGTTTCGAGAATTATACATTTTATCACCAAAGAAGCCAAAATCATCGTTAAGTCGCCAAGTTAGTGGCCAAGCCCTGGGATTATTCTAAGAGCAGCCGACAGCATCTAGTACAGTGTGCTGTAAAGTATTCTTTTCGGAGATAGAAATAATTATGCTGGGAAGCAGCATCATAGATTAGTAACAATATTATTTATTTTGTATTTCTTTTACCATTATATACATTACATAGAGCATGAATAGATATCGTTGCTTTTTTTTTTTTTTTTTGCAGATTCCCAGGCCTTGGCCAGCATGGCCGTGTCCTGCATATCTTCCCATGGCGCCGTGCCCGTGGATGAAAGCATTCTCAAGGACATGCTGCTGGACATCAAGAAGCGCCAATTCAGGAATGGGACCATCGATAGTTTAAAGACGACCGCACTCGTCACTCAGGTAATTCTATGACGGTTTCTGTTGTGGAGTCGCGCCAATGTGGAGTATGAATTTCGCCAAGGATCGAACTCGCGAACCTACGATTTGCAGCCGCGTATCGTATCCACTAAACAAAAGTGATCATGTTTAGTGGCTGTTGCTGGCTTATTAGGACATCACCACAATTCCAACCTTACTAGGGGTATGGATGTCGAGGTGCTTAAAGATGCGATCTCCCCTCCAGTTTTCCATTACCCCCTCCCCATTTCTGATTTCTTCTGTCCTGCCTAATTTACAAACGGGGGGAGGGGGCACCATTAGATTATACTGAGTTAAAGAATCAAAACCCCACTTTTTTGTGATGCCTAGATACATTTTAAAAACCTAGACAGACTTGAATTTGAAATCGAAATCTTCTTAATTTATAATTTGTTTGGAAATTTATAAATTTTAATTCATTAAAAAATATATTTTTTAAATCTAGACAGAATTGAATTGGCTTTGAAATCTTCTTAATTTATAATTTGTTTGAATATATATACATGTTTAATACATTAAAAAATATTTTTTTAAACCTGGACAGACCTGAATTGGCTTTGCAATCTTCTTAATTTATAATTTGATTAAAAAAAATATTTGTTTTTAATATATTAAAATGTATTTTTGTAAAGCTTGATAGACTTCAATTGGCTTGGAAATCTTCTTACTTTATAATTTGTTTGGAAATACAAATTTAAAGTTTTTTTTTTAAAAATTTTCTCGATGGCCGAATAAAAGAGACCTATTTTTAAATAACAACGCAGGTTTTATTTTACTTTTCTTTACTTATTGCGAATTTCAACAAAATCCAAAAACAAGAAGTCACTGAATCGAAGTAAACAAGAAAACTGGTAGAAGTCTTTTTTTCAAACATAAATATCTATCACTGTTGCCACACAATCTTACTAAACTTTGCTGTTTCTGAACAATAACGTTTCCCCCTTTTGTGATGAATTTTTGTTTGGGGAGAGGGGGACAAAA
Organism: Argiope trifasciata; assembly: GCA_026543055.1. Classification (NCBI taxonomy): domain Eukaryota; kingdom Metazoa; phylum Arthropoda; class Arachnida; order Araneae; family Araneidae; genus Argiope; species Argiope trifasciata. Next base: position 333,920 of record JAPMOQ010060680.1, read on the forward strand.
GAAATTCCCGTGACCTGCTTTAAAGTACTATCAAGTTTGATAACATTTGGTTCAGTAGCTTTCGCTTGATGACTATTAGGAATTGAAACAAATATAATAATAACCACTGTGTGTTTCGTATTTTTTATAAGAGACTAGTTAGTACCCGGCATACTGCTGCCGCAGAAGAAATTAATCTTGAAAAACTTGTTTGGGAATTTGAAATACTAATCTTGTTTAATTAGGTCCTTGGTGGCCTGGTGGTAAGGTCTCGGCTTTGGAACCGGAAAGTTTCAGGTTCAACATTCGATTCCACCGAAGAATCGTCGTGTGAGGAGGTCTCTTGCTCGTTAAATCTGTCAGGCCAAACGTCCTCCCTCTGGTGTGGCGTGGTGTGGAGAGGAGGTGCCAGTTCAGGTGTTGTCCTCGTCATCTGACCAAAGTTCAAAATTACGAGGTCCGTTCAAAAGCCCTCGTGTTGCTTTAAAACGGGACGTTAATATAACTAAACTAGTTTAATTAAGAATGATAGGAAGAATGATATTTATTTTCTTGTCGGCAAGGAATAAATTCATTGGAATGGAAGGATATACAAAGGAGAAGAATAAATAGGATTTATTCTATTTTTATTATTCCATTCTACAAACAAGTATTCATTTTTGTGTATTAGATTTGTGTATTCTTTTACAACTGTATTGCTTGCTGTTCCTTCAGAATGGTAATGAAAGAAACTATTTATTGTATCTCGTGTTCCGTTTTCTATTCGTTCAGATTTCTCAAGTTTAATGCTAGAAAATGTATTTAAAATATCTTCTTTTCAAATTGATTAAACATAGAAAATATATTTACACCATAAACTATAGCATTTTCTGAAGTTACTGGAAAAAACGCTAGGATTTCATTAAATAGAATAGAATTTAATTTAATAAAACTAAGATGAAACAAAACTATTTGTAGTGTAATATTTTTGAAAGTTACTGCTAAAAACACTACCATCTTGTAAAATGTTTAGTTAAAATCTTCAACTTATAAGATTGGTTCCCCTAAAAGTTTCCAGCACACTCTCTAATAAAACTATTACCCCAGAGAAAGACTTACATTGCATTTACGTACAATAGCTTTGAAATATTAACTTTTAACTTGAATTTAGCATCCCTACTGAATCTGTTGTGTCTCCTTGGCGAGTTGATTTGACAATAATTCTTGGTTATCAGATGCGGTAAATGGATACAAAAATATTTTTCATGGATTACATAATTTTACTATGCCTATGATCATCCCGTAAATGCAAGGAATAAGTACTTGAAGTTTCATCGCAATCGGATGAGCGGTACGGCAGCGCATAAGAGACAAAAATTCATTTTTATTTATATAAATGTCTTTAATGTTTATATATTTCGTTGGGTCATCCAATTAATTTGCTTCACCGCAGGCCATGTTGATCCACGGATCGAATATGACAGATTTCGACCTTGACTCGGCAATGAAGGTTTTAACAGATGGACTAAGTGGGAGCAAGTCTCTTTTGGATGTCTACTACGTCCTTCCCGTCCTACATGGAAGAAGCCTGCTCAACGTCAGTTCCAGCCACTGCAGCAAGGATCCAGCTGAGAGTATGTCCATTTCAATTAAGTTTTTCTATTAGATGGAAGGAGGAAATAATGAAAATATATCAATTTTTTCTACAAATTCATGAGCGTCAATAATTCTCTTCAGTAATATTTTTGGGAGCAATAATTATTTCATTATTGAGGATGACACGCCAATTAATTGGCCGTCATCCGACCGTGTTTCAAAATTGTGAGGTCAGTCCCAAAATAGCCCTGGCGAAGCTTTACAACGGGACGTTTAATATAGCTATATTAAACTAAACCAATTCACTGGCCTCCTCTTTAAACATTTCAAATAAATTTATGCATATGTACCTGGAATAAACTGTCTGAGGAGGCAGAGAATTCGGTTACCAATCTTTTAACACATTCGCCGCCACTAACGCCACTGTACGTTACACATAATAAATAAATGTACCGAACCATCTGTGTTATTAGATGACACCTTCTCTACTGCAGTTGAAAGATAGCAATGAAGGAATCATCTCATTAGAGAGATGGTCCTGATATCAGGCGTGGTTAGTGGCAGTGAACATGTTAAATGACCTTGTTCCTTTTAACAACAAGAGATATATAAAGACTATTTTAAGCTTAGAATGGTAAATAGAATCGGACAGTAAAAACGCAAAGAAGCTTCATTCTTTCAAATATTCCGTAGAGTTTTAGCCCAGGTTATCTAGCAGAAAATTGGATACAATTATTACCCGTTTAAAAATTGGCCATACTAGACTTAAACATAGAAAACCGTTGTTTAGGGAACCCACCTTTCGATGCATCATATGCCAATGCCAATGACTGTTCTGCACATTTTTAAAGAGTGTCCTCGTTTAATACTCAGTAAATTCAATGTTTTCATTCTCCTCAGTTTGTTTTGAAAGACATCGGTCATAAAGTGCTCCATCCTCATCGTTTTACCTTTTTAAAAATGATTTATTTCTTCAACCTTATGTAAGCATTGCTCATTTTCTTTTGATGCTTCAAGCCTATAAAGTAGCTCTTTTAGAAATCCAGATTAGAATATTTAAAATTTTACAGAAGTTTATTGTATTAATCTTTTAAAAATGTGAACTTGTGTCTTCTTTATATGAGTCCTGTGTTTTCCTATTCCTTATGACTGGCACTGCATAACCAGAAATGATTTTAGGGCCAATAAATACCATGAAACGCAAACCCAAACCAAATTCCGCTTTCGTATCTTCTTCTACAGACAATTAATGATTTTAACCCTACCTGAGCCCACTCTAAACCCTAAGGCTCAAACCTGGACCGCTTACATGTCCTTCGGTGGAATCGGATGTCGCAGCTGAAACCCTACGGCTCACAAACTGAGAATTTATTAAGTGCTATCATGACCTTTTGAATTATACCATAATGCCCGAGAAAAATAGTTGTAGATTTAAAAGTTTGCTACTACTATTTTTTTGTCTTTTCAGAAGAGGAAGATTTACAGAGTGCATCGGATGTCAAAGAAAAGATTATAAATGTCCAGTTCTCCATCTGGATGGGAGACGCGATCAGCTTTGCTCGCACTTGGCGATTGAGGATGCGAGCCAACAGCACCATTTATGACGCCATCGAGACTGTGGCGAAGATTGGCAGTGGACAGCAGTAAGTATCTGCGATATCTATGAGAGACTTCAGCTTATACAAATGGAACACTTGTATGTTAATGGTAACATTCTGCAAAACAATAGCCTCATCTAAACAACCCTTAATGAGATTTTAAAAAGAATATATATATTTTTTAATTCGATCGCTTAAAAATTTAAGAATTGTTAAATACTAGCAGGTACCTGGTACGTTGCTGCCACCAAAAAAAAATAATATTAAGTGTAATCAATCAATAATTTGGTTATGTGTTATCGAAATAGGATGTACGGTTCGACAGTATATAAAATACGAACAAATATTCATTTTTTATATATTAGATTTGTGCATTCTTTTAGAATTGTAAACCTTAGAACGGTAATGAAAGAAAACTATTCATTGAAGCTATGGTACGCAAATGTCATGAAAAATCATTCTCAGAGGTAACAACTTTTGAGAGGAACAATCCTGGGAGCATTGCAAACACCAAAGAAAATATTAAGAAAATACAATCAATCAATAATTTGGGAATGTTCCATTGAAATAGGATGAACGGTACAACAACATATAAAACGAACAAACAAATATCCTTTTTTATGTATTACATTTGTGTATTCTTTTAGAATTGTTAAACTCGGTGTTCTTTCAGAATGGTGATGAAAGAAACTATTTACTGCATCACGTGATTCGCTTCATGTTCGATCGGAATTCTCAAAGTAATTTTAGAAAATGTAATTAAGACATTTTCTTTTAAAATTGATTCAGCATAGAAAATATATTTATACCATAGAATCGTTAATATAGTTGAGAAGATAATTTTTGAAAATTAAGACGGGGCAAAATTATTTGCACTACAATATTTTTTGGTGGTTATTATGAAAATCACTAAAATTAATTAAAATTTAACACCCTCGAGGTTGATCTAACAAATTTTTTTCTCATGATCTGCAATACAGTTGTTACCTCTGAGAATGACTTGTATGACATTAAGTATTATAGCTATACAATATGAATCTTTAATGTGAATTTAGCATTCCCACAGAATCTATCGTGTCTCCTCGGGAAGTTATTTAGAGATTTATCCTTGGTAAATACAAGCGGTAAGGATTTGAATTTTTTTTTTTTTAATTTTAGATAATTGTACTATCCCTATAACAGTCCCGTAGATTTAAACAGTAAGCTGACCCAGTTTTATCGCAATCGGACGAACAGTTTGGGAAGGCATAAGAGACTTAGAGACAAACATTCATTTTTATTTATGTAGAAGATTATCCAAAAGTTCATAACGATATACCCTATATTTCACTTTTTGCATTTATCTACGTCTAAATAGCCATTTTTTGGTTAAAATTCAATATTTTTTATAATTTTAAAGTACATTTATTTAACTTTCTAAATTTGTGTTTATTTTTTCTCTGCAATTATCATGGGGTTTTTAAGCATTTTCTAGGAATCTCTTCTGTAATTGGAGTTCTAATTTTTTGTCTTTTAAACTTATTGTACTTTGATTTTATAAAAACAAAACGCTGTTTGTATTTCGACCTTAAAGAAACATTTTCTTCAATAGGCCATTTGGCAATAAACACACACCAGTTGTTTGGCGCCACATGGCCAGCTTTGGCCCTTGCGCCATAAAAATCCAAACATGCATCCATCCTCTAAGATTAATAGAAATGGAGTTATGAAGATTTATGTAATTCTTATAACTTTTTGTTATTTGTTCCAGCGGCAGCAACGTGCCAGGTACCAGCTAATAAATAATATTACTGTAATCGACTATTAATAATCATGCTATTTCGATGAAATTTTTCAGTGAAACCTTCGAGCTATATTTCAGGGTTTTCCTCCGACTTTTTCAGGGTCGAGTACAACGTGATCGAGGGCAAGCCGTACGTTGCAGCCCTGGGCGGAAAGGAGGACGATCCGGAGATGGACACCTACTGGTTCACCTACCTGAAAACTCAGAACTCGGACGAAGATCCGAAGATCGTGGGAAAAAGTAAATTTCCAGTTTTCTTGTTGTGTGTAAAGCAGATATCAAGCATTTTTTTTAGATTTTTCTTCCTTTTTTTTTCATCATTATATTCTATAATTTGTGTGCAAAGTAAAATAGGATTGCTACAATACAATTTTATGTAGAGGGTTAAACATTTTGGTTAAATTTCACTAAAATTTACCACACATTTTCGATTTCTCGGCATACATTATATTTTCAAATAATTTTTGTTGTATTTATAGTATTTTTTATTAAAATTATCAACACATCTGAAAATCGTAGTTTAAAGTAGTTTTTAAAAAATCCACTTTCTCAAAAAATTTCCTTCGAACGTAATCAGATAGCTTTAATACCAAATCAACACAGTCTGATCGGTTTTATATCAGTATTCGGAATTCGAGAAATCACTCACTGATTTCGGCATGTGGGTGAGGTTTTTATGCATGCGTCTACTTTTTTTCTCCTTCATTTTAAAAATTTTACCCATAATAATCTAGAGATATCGAGCTCTAAGTAAAAATCTCTTAAATAACAACGATTTCTTTACATTTTGCAGGTCCAATAGATATCAAATTGAAGCCTAATCAAGAGATCATTCTGTGGTACAAAAGTATCCCGTGCAATGATATCATCCTTTGAACGACCTTGGAAGTTTTTCTTCATTTTTCAGTCATTCGTATATAAGTGTATATATATTCCTCATTTAGGCGGTTTGACCCAGTTGACCAGGTTTTGATTAAAGACCCAGTGGAAATAAAGTTGTTTTTAAGAAAATGAGGTTTTTATTTAAATTGTTTTTATTATTGGTATTATAGGTTTTTATTTCAATTGTTTTTATTATCGAATTATATATATATATATAGTGTTGAACTCGTATCTTTTTGGTAGTGACTTCGTACCTTTCCGAAGATTCTCTGTGTATTAGATATCTGGTGCACTTATAAATCTTTCGGGGTCACAAAGTCCTTCATGTCGAGAGTAATACCACTGCTGGTACTGGACCAGAGGACAGTTTTAGGAATTATTCCGAAACTGTGTAACGTTTTTAACACGGATTTAAATGAAAATATAATCGAAATGATTACTTTGCAACGGGAATGGATTTTGAATGAGAGGGGTGTAAATAACGCTCAACACATATTGCAATATATACTGTTACTATTTGGCAATAGGTAGAATCGAACTCGGGACCTAACAAATGGTATCCAGATGACATGACCACAAGACTAAAAGTGATCACTCAGTCTTGAGGATGGTATCTGGCTTATAAAGCTGCCACTAAATATACTAATTAATAATTGTAATGAATTATTTCTAAATGTATTAACTGTGTTAAAACTTTTCTTTACATTGTCAAATATTAAATACGAATAATTTTGAGCTCTCTGACAGCGAATTAAAATTAAATTAAGGATTATCTTCTGTCAAGCATACGTGTATACTGTTTAAACGCCTTGCTATACTATCGAAAAAGATTGCAGAAAAACGGAAATTATCCTAGAATAAATAATGGCAAAAACAACAGCAAGCATCATTAAATAAACATGCAAATGTTCGATTTCATTTTATTAATTTATTTTGCTAAAAATTTAAGGCCCCTTGATGGAGAAGGTCGACTCAGATTTTGAATATACAGGTTAAGAACTAGTATAAAAATCAGCCTATAAATTCTGTATGTATTTCTTTTGGTATACAGAACAGATTTACAGTAATATCTATTGGATAGTGAATGGGTGGGAAGTCGGAGGTCCCAAGGCTTGGGGACAAACTTGGCGACAAATTTGGCGACAAAATGTAAGTACCCGAAACATCGAGAATTTTCCCGATCCGTCCATTAAGAGCCGAGATGCATCCAGAATGCTACTGATTGGTCCAGAAGGTTTATCCCCGCCTTCCGCCGCTATATAAAGGCCAGCCATCTGAAGATCTATTATGTGGAAGCAATTAAATGGAAGATTAAAATTAATCCGAGCAAAACTGAAGCAATTTTATTTTCTAAGTTTAATTCTAAACGTAACTTCCGCCTCGTTAAAATTAAAGATAAAATTATTCCCTTGTCTAAGGAGTGCAAATATTTAGATGTTATTCTTGATAGCAAACTTTCATGGAAACCCCATTTTATTTATATTAAAAATAAGTTCCGAGACCTAACACGTAAATTCTTTTCCTTAATTTCTCGGAATTCCAAAATGTCTAGTGGAAACAAAATACTTATTTACACTGCCTATTTGGGTCCGGTTTTAACATATGCTTGTCCGGGCTTGGGGTTATGCAGCTAAAACTAATCTTAAAATTATTGAACTCCAACAAAATTTTCTTCTCAGAAAAATATGTAATTGTAAATGGTTCATGCCTAATACTAACATGTATAAAGCTCTAGGCTATCTCCCACTTAAAAAATTCATTAAAAAGATTGCAGAAAAATTCTTCCATAACGTTGATGTTCACGACAATGAAGCCATTCTATCTATTTCTAAATATATTCCTGACTTAAAAATTAAACAACCGCGTAATATTCTAATTTAAATCCTCCTATTTAATTTCTGATCTATCCTATTTTAATTGCCATTTAATAGTATTTAATCCCTAAGTTAATCCACCAGCATTTCCCCAAACCATGTTGCACCTCTTCGCACATCCTGACAGTCAATAACTGCTTGCGCTTCACGATGCTCCTCCCATCTGCATCGCTGCTAGTACTACTTAAGCGACTGCCTCTGGAATTTTTCTCAGACATCACGCTTGCTACTGAGAGTTAGGCCATACGTAGCTTTATAGCTTTATCATCTACCGGATATCATGCCCCAATCCCACGGGCTCGGTGCTCCGTTAAATATGCTATCTAAATCTACGTCTAAGATCGATCAAGTGGGAGCTGAACAAAGTACGGCAGTGAATTAAGCGAGATGCAGCATAGTTGAATCGATCGGAAAAGGAGTAGACCTGAATAGAGAGGTCTTAAAGAGGTATCAAGCCGAAGTGTGACTGGCCTGGTGTTCAACGAAAAAGACAAATAGCGCGGAGGAATTGATCAAGAAGACCTAAATAGAGGGTTCTTGAATTGAGGAGTCCTGAACGGAGGACTGCTGATCTCTGTGTGGCATATTCTGACGAAGCCTGCGTCGTGTATCGTAGCCCGTTGTGTCGTCGTCGGGAACGGAGCTGTCCTGAAATGAAGAGTAGTCGGGATCGATGTTAGATAACGAGTCCTCCCGAGGAGAAGACAAGAAGCGGTGAAGTCAAGCAAGCGCTGGACTGAGCTGTGTGCCTTGTATTCTGTTCAGGAAGCAGCGTCGAGCCAGTGCTGCGGATATTGTTACTACTTGTGAGCTACTGTTGTTATTGTGTGTTGCTGTGTGTTCGTCTCGTCTGTAAATAAACGCTTGTGTTGTGTCTTTTACCAAAGGACTGATCATTGTGCGTTCATCTCTTCTCACACCGTACACACGCACTATACAGGTGAACGAACCCGACGGATTAAAATAGGAAATCCGTAACAATAATTTATAAAATTTTCAGAATACATTATCACCAGAAATATTAATGATGTGACCGGTAGGGCGCCATAGTTTTAATTCTGTCAAAGCAGACTACTAAAATCATAAAAATTAAAATACATTAAACCCCTTAACGGTCGCATAATTTTGAAAAAAATGGTCATAAAAGAGCCTATTTTTTTATTCACGAAAATTATACAAAACTGAGTGAATGTACAATATTTGCATTCAGTTTTAATTTTTTAGTTCATTTTTAGCTTGAAATTTTTAAAAAAAATCGGAAAAGCCATCATTCAGGGTTATTATGACTGAATGTTAGATTTCCAACAAAGAGAGAAAATAAAAAATGTGTTTTAAGCATTCAAACATAATTTTATTGCATTTACACGTAATATAAATAAATGCTAGTAATTTTTTCTTAGGCGACAAATTTTAAAGCATGAGATGCATAGGCCAACATCACAATCAGGACAATAATACCGAGTTTCCTTACTGCTGACATCTAGTTTAAAATAAATTAACTATCTCTAAAAACATAACAAATAGTCTAGGGCAGCCATCTGGCGTATATTTTTGAGAAATAAACATGATTCTGGGGATAAGAAATAGATTGTTTTAATATTTTTGGGGCATTACTTTTGAATAGGCCAGCCCGGAAATATCATGGGCCCGAGAAATAGAGCAAGAAATTTCACCCGTCATTTTCACGGGAGCGAGAAGGAAGAGGTTAATGACATTAAAGGACATGATTTGCACAGGAACAAATCTATTTAGGGCAATAACATTTCATATATATGCATGAAAATCATACTCGGGACTACATTTTGCTTTACGCTCGCTTCCAAGACGGTGACTGATTGTTCGCGACAGCGGCCGCCAGAGGGCCGAGGAAAACAGTTACGGTTACAATTATATTTGGGCATGTATATCAGGTTCAGTTGAATGCGAACTTTCATAGAAAAATTCTTCTTTACAATTATCCTCATCACTCAAATCACCTTCTGCTTCATAATAGAATCAGTAAATGGGATATTTCGAGTCCCAGGTTTTAGCGCCGCCATCTGCTAAGCCTTGTTTATCACTGGGACGCTGAAATGGAGTGCGATCTTGAGACCGCACACTAGCATCTCAATCGCAACATCTATCCCTATGGGATGGGTGAATCCATCACAAACCGTATTTCCACAGGTAGGGACGTTTGACTGAGAGGGGCAGCGGGGATAAGAGTTGTCTTTTAATTGTTGAGTCATAGCTCAACTTTTTTTTCGGTTCAGTTTAATCGTTTTTCAATAAGCACGAGGGAACACGTTGTCATTACTTTAGCATGTAAATGTTGATATAGTTTCTCCCTTTATAAATATCTATTAATACATCATTATTTCTTATCTTGGAAAATATTGTTTTGCAGTTCAGAAATTTGTTCTAGTGTCGCATTTCATAAACGGGTGATATTTAATTTTCAGAAATGTATAAATTACAGAGTGAATAAAGAAGATATTTAAGTTTCATAATACCTAATATGGAAATAAAACAAATCATTATCTGTTTCATACATGCTGATTTTTTTTGTCATTATATTATTTGTGTAGTTTTAAATTAATGCATGCTAAATTCTTGTAAAGATAATAAACTAATAGAGATGAAATAACTTATTAAATTTAAATAACCTGTTTTATGAATTGAAGACATATAACCAAAAATTAATCATCCAAGTCATTTTTATTTTTAAAATATAAGTAAAACAACTTTTACATAAATTTAGAAAAATAATTTCATGAAGTGTCAACAATAAAACAAATTTATCACAAAGTTTATTTCCTACTTAGTTGTCATAGTGTTTTGAATAGACATACCATGTTGGGTATGTATATATTGTAATGTCCATTGTATATCAAGTCAAGCTTTTATTCAAGAGCAATTTTATTTTATAGATTCTGGTTTTATTAAAGTTTAATAGAAATTTACTTTACTATATAATATATTATAAATTTCTATCACTACAAGTTATTCTCCTCATCTCACCAAATATAAAAAAAATAGTTTTATTACTTAATAGGCAAATCTCAGTAAATGTGTTATAGAAATATCATGAACTTTTTTAATGCATCAATAAAACTATATTTTAACTCTTTTCGATTGATAATTTAAATTCTTTTTAATAAATTATGATAATTGTAAATATAATTAAAATATTTTCATTTGATGAATTATTTTATAACTTCAGTTCGTATTATTTACATTTTAATAACATCTGTTAACAATTTAAAGTTGAAAAGAATTAATTTTATAATTATATTTTTAACATAGAATTACATAAATTAAATTTTATTATGACAAGAACAAGATTATAATGAGTTAAAAAATAATTAAAATGCAACTCCTGCAAATGTATTAGAGAATATAACTTTTTTTTAAACTTTTTTTTTTTTTTTTTTTTTTAATTAGGGCTCGTTTTTCTAGTTATTAAAAAATCATACTATGGAGAATTTCATATTCATCTTTGCAGCTTCCTCAGTATACTTCAAATTATAAATATTCTGGAATGATTAATAGTCTTTTTGATAAAAAGTTGTTCAGAATATTCATAATATTACAGCCTGTTATCGACATTCTGAATATAGGAAAGGAATAATCTCTATTTTTAAAAAATGAAACCACTATATTTTCCAATTAATAACTGAAACAGAAGTGGCATTGCACTATTATACAAATATAGAAAGCTTGAATGCTCAGCAGGTCACAATTTCAATATATATGAAAAATTATCCTTTTTCAATTGAATAATATACTTCTTGCAACCTAGCCAATTATGGCTGTTGAATCAATTAATTCTAAGTAATAGGAGTCAGTCTGTTCCATATTTGTAAAATCATGCCTTGGCAGAGGAGCATCGTCCGTTTGCGCATTCTGTAACTAAGCCAACCTAGCAACCATGTAACATTGCGGAACAGTTCTCAAACTGCCTCGCTCCGCACTGGTATATTAGTCTTCCTGGCACGAGATGACTACACGAGCCAAACAACTTAAAGCTCAATGATAAATCATTTTTTATATTTTCCTATTAATTCACTATAATAATATTTTTATTTGTTAACTGTAATAACTTGATTTGTTGTAAATTACGTGACGGCACGAGATGGATTCTGGCGTTGCTGTGGTAACCTTTAGATTCTGGAGTCAACAATTTTTGAAAAAATTATAAGAACACTGTAATACAGTCCACTTACTCTTTTTATCCGCACACAGTCAATAAAACTTTATTAGATTCTTGATATGTTATTTCATCGATAATGAATTGAAATACAGAAAGGCAATTAAGTAAATTTCCTTGTTTCATGACAGCAGTAAATTAATGAGCAGAACCAAATTGCATATATAGGCTATGGAACATACTGGGAACTAAATGCCAGAGAAAAAAGGTTGCCTGTACAATATATTGTATAAAGGAAGGAATGTCATATTGAAAATGTTCCGCATGAGCCTTCGGACCTTAATGTTCTATTTCTAATAGCACCATTATGTTTCTATATGAAAGCTTTTTTTCCCATTTAAAGAGGATTCTTGGAATTTGGCTTCATTCTGTTTAGTTGCAGATGTCTCTAAATGGGGAAAGTTATTTTATGGTCCCTTTGCAGTTTAATTACACAAATTTTTTGAAATATGGCAAAATGTAGTTTTAAGAATTCATATAAGAAAAAATAAAAATTGGAGCAAATAAATTATAGTTAGGAAAGCATTATTTTGCTTGCTAAATCATTTCATTTACAGCAGTCATTTTTTTTTCTTTGCATGTTTAGGAGCATGAATATAATACCCTGAAATTTCTATAATTAAGTAAGAAGTTAATGTATAATTTTTAATGAAGCAATAATACTTGAAAAAATAGAAATATAATCAAATGTCATTGGTTTGACATTTTAATATAAACAAAAGGTGAACAAATGAATAAACATATGAAGTAAAACTTAAAGAAAATAAATAATACTTAGTACATATATATATAATTGTAGTATATACATATTACACAATTTTTTGACTAAACTTTAATAAATTCCCATCATATCTAAATAATTTTTAGTGATGAAAAATAATACACATTACTTGTTAGCTTTATACAACTATAAAATATAAATATAACTATAAAATATAAATACCTTGTTTGTGGTAGTTTCCTTCAAATCGTAGTTCAGTGACATGGAATCATATTTGCAGTGTTAGGGAAGGAAGTAATCATAAAATCTTCTTTTTCTGAATAATTACAATGCTTATTAATTTATTGGAAAAATCTTGGTTGGTTTCCTTACAAGTTATAAAAATAAATAGGACGAATATACATATTCCTTATCATGAGAACAGGTTTTATTTGATTTATCAACATTTTAATGCTTATCTTATTAAAATGATAGTGGAAGCTTACACATTACAAAAGTTTCTACAATTTTTAACAACAAAATATTGATGATAACTATATAATATGGAATTATGATAAAAAGAATTAAGTAATGATTTTAGTATATTCACTTGAATTACAAGGAAAAATGAAAGCTAAATTTAGAAGAGCCTACAGAAGCAAACTGCTTTTGAAATGTAATCTAATTAAAAGATATTGCTCACAAATAGTGTAAAATGTTCAATCTATACTTATAATAAAGCTCAATGTGAGTGGGTTGGCACTCGCACCTAAGATTTTAAAAAATGTTCATTGTTATACACTATTCTATTCAAAATTTCATAAAACAATCAAATTTGGTAGCAGAAGACAGAGACCATTTATTTATTTCAAAATTGGATGTCAAAAATTATTCACAAAATATGATTCCTTAGGACAAAATGACTATAAAATTTCATAATTTTGAGAAGTATATTAATATACAGAAAGAAAAAAGCAAAATCATGTTATTTAAGAAATAAAAATCCTAGAATGCACATATCTAAAATTCAGATATTTGGTAATATACTAAGAATATTTGATATTATTTGTTCTAATGTGGTCATTTATTAATCCTGCTTTATTACAACAAATTCGCCTTAATTGTAACCAGTTTTTAATATGTAACCACACTTTAAAGTATGATTCATTTTCTAAAATACACACACACATATTATATATATAACAGTATTCATAAAAAGTAACTTAATTTTCTTAAGAATTATAATGGTTTTAATAATATAATTACAGTTTTTGATGCATATTTCTTTTCTGCAGATAAACATAAAATGTTAGGTGAAAAATTTAACTAACCCAAAACTGTAATAGATCATATTAAGTAGAGGAAGCATTTAAAGACACAAAAATAATTTGAGCGAACAAGCAGTTAATTCTCATCACAGAATTAAAAAGATATCAAAACTTTACAGCTCTTCACTTATATCTAGTTTTATATAATCTGAAATAATAAATTCAATCAAAGAACAAAATAAATAACCATCCCCATCAGAGGACATAATCTATAGCATTGTAAAATATTTAAAAAGATAAGTTCTTAAGAAAAACTCAAAAGAAACCTTGCCTTAGAAGGAAGAGCGATTAATGTATAATACAGTAAGGATTTTAAAATAATTTTGGATTAGTAGAATATCATATGAATGAAATATTTTTAAAATTATGTTAAACTATAGTTGCAATATAGCTTCTATTACAGAGGAAAAAAATTATTAAAAGATTTGATTGCCAGTAAAAAAAAAATGCAATAACAGAATTAGAAAAATAACCAAAAAAAGTCCAAATCAATTACATACCGAAAACTGATTTACAATTAGAATGTCAAAATAATTCATTATAAGCAATTCATTCATTCTCTCAAACATATTTTATAAGAATATCCTATCAAAACAATTAACTACAAATTTTAAGAGAAATAGAGACTTAATCAAACAATGATATACAAAAATATGGTAACATTATAAACAACAATCATGTATAAAGTAGAACTTTTATACATCACAGTGAATATTAAACTTCTAATATATACATATAAGATATACAAAAATAAATCTAATGTTTTTTCATTAACTAAAAACAGCAATTCCTAATTATAGTATTTTAAAAAATTGAGTCATAGTAGGAAACAAATTATTTTAATTTTTAACACGATGTACCATACAAGCCTAAGTAAAATTCTAGTAGTTGCATGAAATTATATAAATTGTAATATATGAAGATGTAATAAATCTTAGCTCTTTTTGTGAAAGTTGCTAATATAAAACTGGGTATTTTTCTGTAATCTGGGAGCAAATGCCTCCAATGTGAACCAAATGCGAGCCAAGTCACAAAGTAAATGACAAACAGTCAACAGTTGTAAGAAATTTGACAGAATTCTGCACTTTTTGGCAATTTCTTGCTGTGCCCAAATAATGGAAAAGTACCTAAATCTGTTGAATTGATCATCTGTTAATTTGATTCATTTGGAATGTTTAGTTGAACTAATATTAAATTTTAAAAACTTTTTACTTGTTAAATTGAAATGTATTTGCTTTAAATTTTCCACAGAGCAGAATAGCAATAATTGTTTAACATAAAAGTTGATGTGAAATATTGGTAGAATCAAAATGGCAATTACAATATCAAAATAGTAATAAAAATAAATCATCTTTTTTTTACCTTGTATCAAATTTTACAAGTTACAGAAATAAGAGAAAAGTATCATTAAATGTGATACTATTTTGATTGATTCCATCTAATATTTAATTAATTAAAAAGGTATTTGTTGGTTTTAACTATGGCAAAAAAAGCAAGAAATTGTTTGCTAAATTATAAAAATACATTCATGTGCCTAAATACATATACATATATATATCAAATATCTGCATAAATATATATCAAATCACTTACTATATAATTTGACAGTTAAAATCGCCAAATTGGTGAAATCAATAAATACCATTAGAATCAACAAATATTAAGAGTTACTGGTTTTCAAATGCAAATACAATTGATCAGAAGTAAATTAAATGACAGATATTAGTATTTTTGCTAATTTATGAACCAATAGTATAATTAGCAAAAAGCCTAATTTTAGATGGTCCTGGTCAAATATGAAATAAACATTTCTACTATCTTACTCTCTAGAACTGAAAATTGGGAGACTCTCTAGACTAATTTAGAGGACTTTAATAATAAATTTACTAGATATTTCATATAAATTTCAAAAATCTCTAAACAGCAGCCTTTATATGAAGTTGCAAGAGAAATATACAAACTCAGCTATATTATGAAACCTCTTCTTCAGCAGTTTCAGGTTGAATTTCCAAATGACACAAATGCTGTTTAAAATGAGATAATTTCTGAAATGTTCCATTACATGTTTCACATGTGTAAATCTTGATTGCGTGAGTTAAACTGTGTTTCTTAAAGCTATATGGCCGATTAAATCTCTTATCACAAAACTCACAAATATAAGGCTTTTCTCCTGTATGAATTGTCAAATGAGCCTTCAAGTGTTCTTTACAAGAAAAAGGTTTGTTACACACTGTACAAGGAAAAGGCTTTTCTCCAACATGAACAACAAGAAGATGCCTATTAAGAGCAGATATCCTACTAAAATTTTTGTTACAGATTTCACAAACATGTTGTTTTCGTATACCTGTATGAATTTGATAGTGCTCTTTCAAATTACAAGACTGGCGAAAACTTCTGTTACAAATATCACAAATAAACGGTTTTTCTCCAGTATGAATTCGATTATGCTTATTAAGGCTAGATTTGTCACAAAATCCCCTTCCACAAACTTCACATTTATGTGGCTTTTCACCAGTGTGAACTATACTATGTTTCATCAGATAACGTTTGTCAGCATAACTTTTCTCACAAAATTCGCACTTATATGGTTTCTTATCAGCATGTATTAACTTATGCCTTTTAAGATTATGAGCAGAACAAAAACTACTTGCACATATTTCACACACAAAAAGTCTTTTCTCTGTATGTATCAAACGGTGATTTTTGAAATTGTATTCAAGAATAAAACCTTTATTACAGTTCTCACATACATATTTTCTTTTCCCTTGGATGGATGGATCTTCTGCCATTATATTGAATTTTATCACCATTCACAGATTAAACGTACAATACATTTCCAAAATACAACAGTAATCGTTATCAATGAGTTACATTTTTTCACTCCACTGATGAAAGTTTTCTCTTCCCTTTAATTAATTAAAATGTTTAAAGAATTGATTTGACGACAGCAGAATAATATGCACAATTACTCTTAATGGAACTTGGAAACAACTGAAGATTGAATATCTCTGGATTACTCATTAATTAAAGTTAAAGAAATAATTTTCAGTCATATGTTGCTTGAAAAATACTTTTGAATTTGAATTACTTAAATTTTAATACTGCTCGGGAAAGAAAAAAAAAAACGGATTTCTCGGATATCCTTCAAACAAAGCAGTTAAACAAGATGACTATATTTATAGACATGCCACATAATACAACTTTACCAGATTTAACAAAGTATTTACATTCGTTTGGTTTACTTTATGTACTGACGAATTTAAACTTCAATGTAAACAGTGCGGAGCGACAAAAGTTGATATTCTGGCACTTAAAATTGATTGAGATGGCATAAGAATGGGATTTTTGGCAGCAAAGGTTGTTACTCCCAAACTCCAAAACAGTTCATTCAATAGATGTTTAAAACTTCAGAGATTGGAACAAAATCTTGAGATACTACTATCATTAGAGCTGCCTGCGAAAAGCACCATTTTCTTTTGCTTTTTTACATTAAAAAAAAGAAAAAACAGCGATATCCCACCGGAAATACAGCCAACGTCAGTAGAGAGTCGTTAGCCGGAGGACGTTTTGGATCCTCACGAGAAGTTCAAAGGGGGGAAAATATTCGAAGCAGAGGGCAGGAGTAGCACTGGAGGAATGGTTTCATTCCGCTAGTGATGGAAAAGATGTATGGTTGCTCGCGGAAAAATGTTTTGCGCCAAAAGGTGAAAATTTATTGACCCGCCAAGAATGAAGAGCATTTTTAGAATGTGTAGTGTAGTGGGAAGTGCGGACGGTTTTGGCTCAGCGGATCCATGAAGAAAGCATACTTTATGCACACAATTTGCACGATCTTTCTTAATAAAAGGATAATACCATATTATTATTTATTTAGCTTTGCTAATAATTACGTGTTATGAAATTTAATTTATTTTTAAATAAAATTTTGGTCAATTAATTTTTATTCGTTTATTTTTTGGCTACAAATGAGTGTGGCTGAGAACAGTGAGTGATTGCAAAAGCTGAATTTTCCACTGCCGCATTGAATTTATAATAAATTAAAAGAAACTAATACGTTACCTGAGGATTAAATTTTATAGTTTGTTAAATGAAATTTAATGTTTATGCTAAGCAATGAAGTGAACTTACAAGTTTGATTTAAATTCTAAAGGGAAGTTAAAAATGATGCCTTATTTGGTGCTGTTTTAATTTTATTTCTTGCAAGAGCTAAATATGTTTTTTTAATTAACTGATATATTCCATTTAAAAAAATCTAATTAAGAAATAAATTACTGTTATAGAACATTTAAAACATTTTTTTATCTTTGCAACCATGTGCTGATTTTATTTGCTAGTATTTGTATTTTTGTGGTTTAAAAATTGCAATAATAGAATCTATACCCACTTTCTTACAGTTTTGTCTTTTCTTTTTTATTTATTTGCTTTGTTAAAAAATAAATTATAAAACCAGAGTTACTCAGAATTGTTCTTTTATTAATGTTGATAATGTGTATGATAAATACTTAAAATTTGTTTTAAAAATAAATAATTCATATTTGTAAAAATAAGTGATGCAAAGAAAGTATGATAACTAAAAATCTTCAAATGAAAAAATAAAATATTCACTATTTTCTATTTAATAAAAACTAATTTTTATTTTGTTGAAACGAGATTTATATTCAATTAAAAATCAATATATTCATTAGCAGTTTAATACTACTGGATTTTAAAAAGTATTTTTCAATACATGTCCTTTTTATTCCAAAATTTTTTGTCATAAATTTATCTATGCATACCAAAATATAATTTCTCTTTTGATGCACAAAATCAGAATTTTGATAGAAGCCATACTAAATTTGAGAAGGTAATATAAGTGATTGTTTCTAATTATATAACTGATGTAATAACATTTTAAAGGAAAACTTGTACTAAAAAGTTGTTATATCTTGGATATTTTCAACATATTTATTCAGACTTATAAATTTGTTCAAAATGTTCTACTTTTATAATAATGCACAGAAATAAAAGATTTTAAAGAAAAAATTCACTTTTTAATTTTAAAAAAGAAAAATTGTAATTGAATTCAATATGATAATCTGAGTTTATTCTAAATTAATACAATAATGATTTTCAGTTCTATTGTAAAAAAATCATTTGTTATTTTTTTCATAATATCTACGACATATTTTATTCAACATTTACATTTTCCCAAGAAATTTTTCTTTTTCTCAGTTTATGAATTATTTTTTTTAAAAAGACAATTTCTAAGGGGATATAGAATAAAATCTTGTAGAAAAGTAGAATGGAAGAATTTTTATTATTTTAAAATAACTGTAATTACAGTAGAATAATAAATTTTAACACTGTTAAGTTGAAAATGTCATTTACAATTTAGAATCAATAATAAAATGAATAAGAATTCTTGAATCAGATTATCTGCAAATTTATTTGTTCAATAGACAATTTAATAACTTAGAAAACATCTTTTTAAAACAACTTCCATTGTCTCCATTACAAAAATGTGAAGAAATGCTAATTTCCAAAAATAATTTGGTAGTGATCCAATTCACCTTCAGTAAAATTTTTAAAGCAAATGGTACAAATAGATGGAACTGCTTAAATAGTTAAACTTAAATTAACCAATGGGTCAATAAAAGAAAATAAACGACATTTTATTTATTGCTGTAAAAAGGATGGATATGGAATGAAAAATATGGTAAGGATAACAAAATATGTTTTGACCACTATTTTAATGAAGGAGTTCGCATGAAATTAGCGTTTTAAAAATCCAAAGAGTTTTGTACATTTTAGATGCAACTGAAAGAACTTCCTGTGCCATTCTGTTCACAAAAGAAGAAGAAAAAGAATCTTTTGGCATATGAAAAAGCAGTTGAAGAATATGTATCATATAATTGGAAATTTCTAATGAAATAGAGAGATTAAAAGAAAAAAAAATTGAACAAAGAAAATGCTCAAACATTCACATGTGGAATATATTATATAACATATTCCACAATATGTATCAAAGCCAATAATCTATGCAACTCCACTCAAAATTCAAATTCTACATCTAAAACATGATTCTTATGACTGCTTAAACCACAGCCTTAAAAATTTGAAAAAAGAAAAAAAAAAATGTAAACAATATCTCACTTTTGTTTCTAATATTTTATGTAAGAAATGAAAAATCTTTTATTTATTTCAATTAAAATTACATTATAATAAATAATCTACCTCATTATTGCTCATTGTAATTAAAAAGAGCTGACAATTAAATTGAATACTTAAAATGTATGTGTTATTGTTTGTTTTAATATTCTTTTAAAAATTAATATATATGTATATAATTTTTTTTATCCTTATACTTTTACTGTCTTTTGTAACATTAGCATATTAGATCAAATAGTTTTTTTTTTTCAATATTTGAATACAATTAATTGAAATGCAAATACGCATTCTGGATATTTAGCCTTAAAATTAAATGCCCAAATGCCATCACTAATCAATTCACACTTAAACCTCTTTACAGCATTTTTTTAGAAAATTTCACTCATAAAAGAAAAATAATTCTCATAAAGAATTGCTATCCTCCTTTTTAAAAGATTTTTCAGCTACTACTGCAATCATAATGTTTCCTTCCTTTTTTTTTTTTTTTCTTTTTTTTACCTTTTAAAAATTATCATTTTTTATTAATGATTTTAAAAATGTGATTTTTTATTAATGATTTATTAAATTTTTATTAATCTACTATTCTATTTAAAAGTGAAGGGTGTTTTTTTATATCAAATAATTTTAATAAACAATATTTTGATATTTTTCCTTTTCTTGTTTAGCATTTTCACCATCAAAATAAAATCGCTTAGATTTAGTTTCGCAAAGAAAGCTTATTTGCAGAAAAGTATTTCTTAAATAGGGAAATAGGGGCTTTTATGAGCAGCAAGATAGGAAAACAGATATGTATGGCAGTTGTGTAATTGATTCCTCCACTTCCATCTACTTATGTCTGCTGCTTTTGAAAAACAAACCCCTATTTGCTTACGGCAGCAAAAGCAACTGGTGGTCTATGGCAAACACTCTCTTAACTTTCAGCATATATACTAGAGTTGTAGGATTAATGCAAATTAATTATCTTTTAGAAGAAAATTCGGTAAACAGATTAGCTGTAGGGAGTCTATATCTTTTATTCTTATGCGAGAGTGATTGATGTATAATGATTCTCTTTTATGAGATAATCAACATTTTCCCCGTACAAAACTTGCTAATTACACTTTAACCCATGCCTGGAGTGCGGAAATTTCAGCAAACTCATGATCTCATTTCATTCAAAAAAAGAAAGAAAGAAATTGCCTTCATTTTATAAAGGCAAATGAATAAATTTTTATAGAATTTTTTTAATGTCAAATTATTTGGCATTCACATTATTCTGTGAATATCTATTTTAAACGGATGTTTTTAAAGCATGTTTCTTAAAAGTAAAATTGATTAAACTGAATCTATTTTCCTCATGTAGCATATTACAAATGGTTGATAAAGAATATTATGATAATTTCTACGATGCGAATTAATTTTTTTATCGTATGGCTTATATCTTTCTGAATCATTAATACTATACAGAGATTTGAAATTCTCATTAAATATTTCAGTAATTTATTTCTTATCTATTACTCTTTTATCGATTTATCTTAATCTGTTTTTGAATTCACTGAGTTGAATGTTAATTTAGTTAATATTTTGATTGCAAAAATGAAACATTTTTTATACAACTAACAACTATGTTGAATAAGTTTTATTTCAACAAATAGTATCGACTATACACATGCACACACACACACACATATATAGATAGATAGGTATAAATATAGAGAAATATATATATATATATATATCCCTCTTTTTACGATATTGTTTAGTGTTATAAAAAGTTGTTTTCAATATTTTGCTTAACATTAATTTTACATTTTGACTGAGCAATTTTTTTATATGTTCAGTGTTGAAATGAACTTTTCAGAAAGGGACTTGCGACTTCAATTTTCAAAATTTACTTTTTAAAATTTCTGAATAAAAATTAAAATAAAATCAATAAAAATTTGGAGGAAAAAGGACGAGATTTGCATTTTCTCAGGAACCCTGGAAGGTTTAAAATGGCTGATATTAGAAATAATTACATTGTTTAAAATATGGTTTTAAAAAACGCATACCTACCTTATCGGTAAAAATTTCAATAAAGGTGTAGGTGTATATTATAGAATATTGTATTACCAGCACTATTGTTAATGATTTATTTTACGTATAAGAACGATATTAAAAAAATTAAAGTTTCTGAAGAGCATATACTACATATGTTAATGTAAATTTATTACTATATATATTAATGCAAATATTTGTTTTAAATTCTGTTTTATATTTTAACCGTAGATTAGGATTATGGTTTAATAAATAGTGCAACTAGAAGAAAATTAAATTAGAATGCAGCTAATATGACCTACAAATTTTTGTTAAAAAGAATAATAAGTTAACAAAATATTAATATACTTCTGATTTAGTAAGCTGCTTATTTTATACACCGTGCATTTGCAATATTTCACATACAAAATAAAAGTCATATAATGAGCAAATAATTTATCTTTATCAGAGTTCAGATTTAAAATAAAATGTTCAACATTAAAATTAAATCTACGATGATAAACAGAAACTGATTTAAAAGCGTTCAATCTACTGTGATGTATTTATAAAGGTGTTCTGCTCTGGAATTATTTTAAAAACTGATATAGTATGGAAAATTATCATCCACAGTTGGAATCGTTTCTTACGTCATTTCAAGATTTTTTTTATAACTATTTCCATCTTTCAAATCGTTTCAATACTTTTAACGTTATTTAATTGTACTTCATACTTAAGAAACAATCTTTTTTTTTAAAGTTTCTATATGTAAATAACATATATTTCAGTGTTCGGACTTGCTAAATTAAACAAACGAATCATGAAGAACTAAAACTAATGAAACCAAAACTCTTTAGTGCAAATCGTTGTATTTATGTAAAGTAATGCATTTACTAAAATATAGATTATTGTTCCAAAGTGGATACAGTATTTATATGAAAAGAAGTGTCATTCGTCTTTGATTTTTATCATACATTTTTGAATAAACTCATTAAAAAGCAATTCACGCTTCATAAAAAACAAGTGGAAAGTATTCAGATATTATCAAAACGCATGAAATTGTATTAAACCTCCGAGCGGCCAATTACTCTGAGTACGCCTTCCCCAAAATTTATCTCTATTTCTATCCTTCAAAAGATTGCTTCAAAAAAATATCAGCTTCACACAAGTTTGTGTCCGAAAAAGAAACAAGCATTTTTCACCTCCCCCTCTCCTTCCCAACCGCAGGGTTCTAATTAACCCAGTGGGAAGACTGGTTTGTAATCTATCTGGCTATCTTATCTTACTCATTGACCACCTCCCCCCCCACTCTTCACTCACCAACTTTTTAAAAATTATTTTTGTTAGCAATATGTAGTTTCAAATTAAACGGCGATATGAATACACATCTTGTAAAGGAAATATATATATATTTTCCATTAGAGGTCTTTAATTTTTAAACTAACATTTTTGAATAATTAAACTGACTATCACATAGCCGTATTTATTCCGATATTTTTACAAAAGACACTATGCTATAAATTGTCTTTTTCTTAAAAAATTATATAAAGACGAAGAAAAGCATTTAGAAATAAAAACCTGATTTATTTTAGATTTCAAGTGGAGGCGGAACACAACTAAGAAGGTACTTCATGTATGACAGTGCCTCAGCCCTAAGACAAACACGAGCTCTAATGTTAACTAAAACAATTAATACATTAACAACGCGTTCTTCTCTGATATGCAGTTTTGTTTTTTATTGTAAAAACATTTACGTTATAAGGATGATTATCATTAGACGTAGATTTTGAAAGCGAAATCAAAATAATTAGGGATGTACTATCCGTTTTTGGTGGCCAGCTGATTTGTTCATCATGCATTTAATATTACTTTAATTATATAAATTAATTAAATATTTGCAATCAATTTAATTTTTGTTCAATTAATGCATTAATTGCAAGAAAAGAACAAGTTGTATTTAGTTGTGAATAATTATGAGAAATAATGTTTTTTAGCTGTTTATGAGAATTACTGTTTAAGCAAACTAATATAAAAATAATCAACACAACCTTTGGAAAGAATTATCTTTTAGTTGATAGAAATACTATTAAAGGATTGAGCTAAGAAATGAATATATTAAAATTAACAAAAAAGTTCATTTTTATGACTTTTAATGACTTTTTATTCAATGCTAAAAAAAGCCATAAAAACTGGTAAAAGCAGGAAAATAAACTGCATTTTATTAGAAAAGCAAACAAACACCGATGATCCAGTTATGTTTAATACCTAATTTTTAATTTCATGAAAACATAAAATAAATGAAATGAATAAAACATGAATAATAGAAATGAAAATAATAAAGTAGATTCGAATCTTCATTCAAAAGATTATAGGAAACCATGCTTGCAATTTTAATTGTTCAGTTTTATATTTAAAAAAATTTTAATAATAATAGTATGCACATAAAATTGTATTTAATATCACTGCAGTACACTCATATAGAAGTATAGTTTACTAAACCAATGGAAAATATTTTTGAAAAATGTGCTTAAAAGTATTTTTAAAGATATTAAGATCAAACGAGAAAAATATTGAATGGAATTTTTAAAAAGTTAACTAAAAAACTAATTTAAAAAAAAAATTAAAAAAGGTGCAAACTTGTTTTTGGTTACTGAAATGATTCAAAATTATTAAAGAAAATGCTTGAATTTTGTTATTAAAATTTTGATTTAATTTTTGAGACAGCACTTTTTAATATTGCTATCCAAGAAACACCTAACTGTCTGTCAAATATGGAACTACTCAAATCCAACAATCTACCTCGAAAGACGCTTTACAATCTTTTTTAATAGGAAAACATTTTTGAAAGTTATTGCAAAAAAACATCAAACTTTTCCCGTTGTTATTAAATAATAAAAATTAGAAATTGCGCCACCAAACTTTACACCCTTCCAACTTCCAAAGCGTATTTAGCAAATGACTTAAAAAATTTCTCAATAAATAAATACATTTTAATAATAATAAAAAGTTTACTTGCATTAAATTCAAATAAAAAAATTACCAGATAAATTTCTATGCAAGTGTAAAAGCAGCGAGTAATATTTCAGAAAGAATAAAATAAACAAAACAGTTGGAGGATTCAAAGTTATAGCAAACAGAATAAAATGGTGAACAAAATCGGTAAATAAATGCTAAACAACAAAAGGATATAGAAAATATTGGAATAATTCGCCACAAACATGCTTATTTGCCAAATCTTATAACCCCTCTAACAGAACAGGAACTATCTCTCCTTATCGAATTGAGATAGTTCCTGTTAGCGCCTATAGATGACTGCAGACTGCTGACGCCGTCTAGAGGCACTAAAAGGAACTTGGCTAAATCCTCAATGCCTCCTCCGGCTAACGCTACCCACGTCAGTAGAACACAAAATATTGGAAGGATCAACATATTGCCATCTACAAAACCAGGTAACTAGAAATATTTCTTAAACAAAGTTGCCACTCTAAAATAAATAAAATTAAATAAATAAAAATGTTTATACATTTTTAATAGTAATGACTCGGAACTCTACTTCTGTTTTCGTTTTCGAATCAGTTTACACAACACAAGACTGAGAATTTTGTGATGCTATTTACTCAATGATGACAGAAATTGGTGAGAGTATTTTCAGATGAAGTAGACTTAAATTGATCAAATTATCCTTACATCAAATTTTATACTTAATACTAACAAATTAATACTTAATACTAACATACTGATTAAATTTTATACTTAACGCAAACTATACTCAATTCAAAATCAGTTATTTAATACTTAAATTTTATACTTGATTCAAAATCAAATAGCCAGATTTCTAGTGGGAATAAGATGCAACACAAACTCTAAAATGAAGATAAACAGGAAATATAAAATGTATCAAGAGTGGCAAACGGCACTGCTTATTAGAAAAAGCTGCTTGAATAAACGTTTTGAATGAAGAACAAAAATGAGGATCAAAATTATGTTTTGCAAAAAAGATTTGACATCTGATTTAAGTATTTCAAACAAAACCAGATGATATGTTCAACATTATTTTCAAGATAACAAACTTGGCATTGAGGGCAATTATGTAGTCCGAATCTATTCAACTAAGCTCGAGTTATAATCATCTGGGTTAAAAGTCTTGTAGTTATTATATCTTCTCTTTTATTTTTAAGTTATTGATTATGGGAAAACATGATGGGAACATCACTGATAGATTTTTGTTATTTGCTATTTTGGAAGATGTGATTTGTTTTCTATAGTAGGGCTGACGAATATTTTCAGAAAGGTTATTACATAACCAATATCAGAAAGTCACAAATACCAGTGATCAATACTTTTCAAAGTAGGGTGTGATTCAAATCCTTAACATGATCTTATTGGTGATATTTCAACTATAGCTCTTGTAATCACGATAGAAAGTTACAATAGGTACGATCCGTCCAATAGAAGCTCTCAAACAAAAACTCAGTCATTCATAGGGATAGGGAAAGTCCCTTACACAATGATGCATGTTCTTGGAGCAGACCTCCCTCTAATAGTTCTGGCGGGGCGGACAAAGGAACCTATTGATCACATGCAGACAGCTTCTCGTTTCACAAAGAGTCATAGTTCTGAGCTCTTCCTGTCTTATCGCAAGATAATGACTATTGCTGGAAGCAATTGCGCGGCTGGTCTCTTAGAATCCCTTAGACTTTGAAGTAGTGCACAATAAACGAAAGCGATAAAATTTGACTTGAACGAGCGGTAACTGTCCTACCCCCCTTAGGGACTCTTGATCCCTCGTAAATTCGGAGGAAAGCAAAAATTCGCAAAACTCGTTTGCAGTGCATCTCGTTTGGAAAACCGATGCGTTTTTATGACACAAGTATCGCATCCCTAGCTTTTCAGAAGTTTCCCATGTAAAATGAAACCATCCAGATAGAGGATTAACAAGGTAATCTAATCAAAAGAAATCTCCATGAATCTCAAGGCATCTACATAATTTTCAATTAAAAAAAGCCTCTCTTCTGCAGAATTTTTTAAATAATAAATCAGACAATAATTTAATTTAATTTAACTTAACAACAAAAAGAGAGTATTATTTAAGATATTCCTACCCTTCAAATATCCAGTTTAGTCAATGTCAATAAATGATTAATTAAAAAATAGAAAAAATAAATTAAAATAGAAAAAAAATGTTTTTTTTTTTTTCATTTTTTACTACAAAAAGCTAAAAATCTTTTTTTATATCTAAAGCACAAAATAACTTAAATCATTCAATAGAGATTCATAGCTTGAATTTTTTTTACACATTTAAATATAATCTCCCTTTGTTATATAATCTCCCTTTATTAAATTTTCCTTTTTACTTCTCAACAATCAATAAAATTCAGCATTTTCGCTTAACTTAGTTTTAAAAATTAAATAATTTCCGATTCTTAAGACATATATTTTGAAGTTTTAAAATAAATAAATTAAAATAATGAATTTATTTCAGTATAATGCATCATATATAATGATATCAATATTTTATTTTTATTTTCAGCTACAACAAAATTTAGGAAAGCTAACTATTTTTAGAACTAAATACTTCTTATTTTATTCCTAGAAAGTGTGTTTTGTTGCAATCCCATAATTTCGAGGTTTAAAAGCAAGCTGAAGATGGAGAAAGACGTGATATACATTTGTGATGATTGCAAAGACGATGCGAGTTCCAATGAAAATAAATCAAAAAATTATGAATGGGTGTTTACATTACAGTCCCCACTTCTCTGTAATAAATGCTCAAAGTACTTTAACATAGGATTCAAAGTTACAGCTAAAATAGTATTTCTCGATCCATCCAAGCATTAAATGCCAGAATCAGTTGCTGGTCAGGGCGAAAATGTGTGTAGTGGTGAAATTTCCACAACTAAACATAAAATCGAAGAAAATCCTCCCATTATATCAAATGAAAATCAGTACAAATGTGACGTATGCCCTCAAACTTTCAAAACTTTCTCCGGCCGTTTTCGTCATAAAAGAGTACACGACGAGATATAACTCTTATAGATGCGAAGTGTGCGGTAATCATTGCCTATCTAAATTAAGTTATCAAATGCACTTATACAAACATTCTAACAAAAAACGTTATGAATGTTGTTTTTGCACTAAAGCCTTTAAATATAAATGTAGTCTTCAAAACCACATGAACATACATAAAGACGATACTCCCTTCAAGTGTGAATTGTGTGAAAAGAATTGTATCTCTAAACAATCACTTGAAGATCACATGGTCAGCCATTCGAATGAAAGGCGTAACAAATGTTCAGTATGTCCTTTGAAGTTTAAAACTAAAAATGACCTTTCTAAGCATATGAATGTACATAAGGAGGACAGTCCCTATCGATGCAATGCGTGTAACAATAACTTGAATTCTAGTAATAATCTCAAATCTCACTTGACGTGACATTCCAAAGCAAAGCCTTAGAAATGCCATATTTGTGGTTCGTCCTATAGAACTTACTCTGGTATCTATTATCATAAGAAAGTAAAACATCAAAAGAATAATTTAAAATAAGAGAGGAAATGCAACAAATACTATTTTTTTTCATGAATTTTAATTACCAAGTATGTGCGAGTCCTTGCGAGGAAACTTTATCAAGTAGAATTTGATAAGTCGCATGGAGTGTGACTTTGGAGCAAAAAAAAGATTATCTTTCCTGAAATCTGCTATATCATAAAATAAATATTCTACTAAAATTATAACTGCTCATTTAATAGGTAGGCTTAGATGTATAACGCATACATTATTTATAGTTTATGTATGAAACTATAACACATGCATATAGTTGTGAAACGTAATCAAAAGCCTCAATTAGATTATAAAGACTCTTTTCTCTCTTTATTTGTGAAAAACATTTGGAATAAAATAAAAATTATTTTAAAAGAAACAAAGATTTTATTACTGATTTAGACAATTTTTTCTGTTTCTACCTATGAACAGGAAAAAAATACCATAGCCAATAATTCTTTTTTTTTTTTTTCATAATGCTGAATTTGCATACCTACCATTGTATTCTAATAATTAAAAAGCTGCAAAAAATTATACACAAATATATGTGAACACAGACAATTGCAATTGTTTCCCTAAAAATTAAAGTTATACGTATGATATAAAATTATGTTAAGTTTTTATTCACAACTGTTCAATATAAGGGCTTATAAAGTATTACAGAATCAAAATTAATCTTACAATTATTTCTGTTTTTACACATTCTAAACTATTTCGGGAATTTTGAACCTTTAGAACTCAAATACGTACTTTCAGTTATTTCAAAAAAAAAAAAAAAAATCTTTAATTTTTATAGCTTATAAACGCTTGGGCATATTATTAAAAATTTTACAAACGTTTATCTATTTTTATCAAATTAATTTTTTTATATCTGCAATGTGCAAGGAGAAAAATAAAAATTCTCAAATATTTGCAGACTTTGGAAATAAACATTCTTCCCAATACTTTTATTGAGAATTTTTCTGAAAACTCAATAGAATGTAGGAAAGCGTTGAACCTAAGTATTTTTGAGATCTAAATCATTTTTTATATATGGAAATAACTAGGCTAATGACACATATTAAGGACATGAAACCAATTATTGATATTTGTAACTTTGATTCAACTTATTAATTGTACTTAACCTTCAATTAAAATATAGATTAACTAATATTTTTAGGATTCTAATTCTTTTATTTATAAAAATAGCGTAATGTTGCAATTTTTGAATACGCAGTCTATAAAAGGATTCGATCACACCAGTTATTGTCTTCAAGAAGGCCAGCACATCTCGTTTAAATTCAGCAATTGTAATTAGTAATTCCAGATAATGTGAATATTTTACGAATTTTTAATATTTTTAAATATTACTATAATTTATTATTTTACAATAAAACCATGCACGCCTTTCTTACTACTGTACTCAATAAAACATGTCCAACTAAGCAATCAAGCAAGTTTTAATCACATTTCTGCCGAGATTCCACACAAAATAAATTCTTAGAGCATATTTTTTTTTCAATCCATGAAATCTGAAAATCGATTGGTTAGTTAGTTGTGTATGGTTTATTGGCGCAAGAGCCACACCTGGCCAAACTGCGCCAAGCATATGGTAAAATGAAAATCGAAGAATTATGAGACTTAGGATGCATTCCACTCATTCAACTTGAACTCTTTTCACTCGGAAAAGTAATTCGATGCATAATTGTTTACCTAATGCATGGATTTTTTAATCGCTCTGAAAAATATCTATACATAATTATTTTTAATTTTTCTGAAGATTTATCCACATCTTTTCACCACTTTGTAGGCCTTTTAAGAATCAAAATTGGAAAATAAATAAACAAAACTTCAAAGCCATGCACCGCCTTGAATGGGGAGTGCAGAGGCACAACCCGAGTACGAAGTGTTAATTTTAAAACAATTTTTAATGCAGGTAAAAAATAATTGAAATTTGTAAAAAAATATTTAGATTTTTCCGATATTGAATATATTTTTTAAGTTCTTCAACTTCATTCTTAAAAAAGAAAGGACGTCCATTTTTCAAAAAAAAAAATTTAAGTATTGATGGATAGTTGAAATATTTCATTCTCATTTTAAATGCCTGAAACAATGAGCATAAAATTATTCAATGTTACTCTTAACCATCCTTTTTATTTCATTATGTAACTTTCCTACTTTAAGTATCCAAATCTGTTTAATTAATTATCTTTTTAATTTTCAGAAAATTTTTAATTTGTTACTAACTGATTTTGAGACTTTTTAAATTTATTTAATTTAGTTTAAATTATTTTTTAATGTTTAATGGATTTCTGATGGTAATTAAATTTATTGGTATTTTATTCTACTTATTGTTTTATAAATCTATTTTTGCATAGGATTGCAGAGTAGAATTCACGTGATGGTTATATAAATAAGCATTATATTTTCAAGCGATACTTTTATACATTTATAAAGCGAAAGTTCCTTTATTTATTGATACACGGTGAAAACCACAGAATTGGGAGGAATATTGATGAAAATTTTACATTATGTGTATCTATAATACTGTAAAATGAAATCTTCATCAGTATTGTTTATGGAAATAGATATGCAATACGCATAAAAATAAAAACTCAACTCTCTTCCAGTCAAATTCACCTTCGTTCCAAAGAAACTTATTACAAATATTAATAATCAAAATAATCCTTATTGTTCTCTATGGTCTTTTCACATTTATCAAGTTGAAAAACAACGACACTTAGTGAAAAAACTTCCATAGCTTTTAAATTTTAAAGTTACCATGCCCAGTGAGAAACTGGGTTTGTACAAATTATAGAGTCACTCAATTTCTCACTGGGCATGGTAACTTTGAAAGCTATCTATTTTAATTTAACTTGTCTCCATCATCTACCTGTGACTGTAACATGGGTGGCGAAGAAAATGCCGAATATATTCTCTTTCTATGTTCCAAGTTTGTTGGAGCAAGACAGAACCTAAGACTGGCTCTCCAAGCCATTAATATAAGTTTTGTTCCAGATTTTCATCCACTTGTTTCCACCAGAAATGCTTTTGAAAATTTTTGTCAGTTTATTATTGACACCTGTTAAATTTTCATATATTTTCATTTTATTCTTTTTTTTAATTAAATTTTCTTATTTTGTTTTTGTTATAGGTTGAAACACAGATGAATTTTGAGCGGATACCATATCTTTTACATTACAATTAATTATATAAATATTCTTTTGATTGATGCACTATGCGGAGGAATAATAATCTTGAATAGTATTCCTCTCCTTCGTATCTAAAATAGATAAATGGAAGCAAATGCATCTGTTCTTCTTGGTTTAAAATGGTATAAATTATTTTTTGATTTATAATTTAGCATTTAGTGTACCAAAACGATTTTTCATATTCAAACTTTTTCATAAACAACAAAATTAAAAATAAAAACCAAAATTTTCAAAACGTTTATTGTGGAATTATCGAAGTATTCCTTTAATTCCCTTCTTGTTAAAACCAGAAACATTTCGCAAACATTAATTGAGAAAATGTGCTAAAAATACAAATTTCTTTAGAAAAGAGAATAAAATAGATTTCCTGATTGAAGCATCCAAGGCAACAGTGAATAGCCTATTGATATTGCAACAGACTTTTAAAAAGAAAAATATCGCATGATATTTGTTTGTGACATTTCAAATCAGAATACAAGTACTGCCTCGCTAATTAGCCAAGTGACATATCTTAATATAACATAATTTCATTCTCAAAGTAGAAATTCCTGAAACATCCATTCCATTCATACTGTCAACTCCTTGACATAATTACGACATTCATCATTAAAACCAATTTTGTGGTATATAATTACACTCCGGATGTACTAAAATGAATGCAATTTGGTCAGCCCAGCTCATAAAAAATAAGAATTATATAAGTGTAAATAGATGCACGCTGGACATATGATTCATTAGCAAGGGAAAATGTGAAAAAACGAACGGAAACAATCTTAATACTTCCAAATTATATTGAAGAATTTATTCACAGTATTAGTCTGAAACTTTAAATTTGTCTAAATTACTTCAAAAGAAAATTAATAAACTAATTCTGAGCCGATTCCTGTCGGAAATATATACAATTATAATTCTATAATGCAACTACTTACTTTTAGTTCCAAGCTGTTACCTGCATGCAAAAGGAAATCTTAGATCATATATTTTTGAATGCATGAATCAGGATTATAAGAAATATACTTTAATACAAGGCATGAAGTGGGTTCCAATTTTAATCATTACCAATTTTGAGGTGGAATGTCTGAAGAAGTGTGAATAACTTCACCATTATCAAAAAATTACTTTGACATACCTAGTTTCTCAGTGCAACCAATTTGTCCCCTTTAAAAAACAAAGGGGAAAAACTCCTTTTTTCATAAGTTAATTTTAAAAATATTAAACATGTACTTGCGTGGAAATACGAGCGAATTTAGTACGAATGCATCTCGGACGGTTAATCAGTCAGTTGTTATGACATATAAGAAGGTTTCAGTCAGAATGCAAAAGCAATGTAACGAGAAATTGCCTATGTTTTACTTAATTTGATTTTATTCTTTAAAACTTCTAGCGATATGATTTTTAATATCGCTTAAGTAAGTTAAATGCTAAGCTTTTTATAAATTATTTTAAATCATCTGCTTGTATCTGATGCATTTTATCACATTTTTTAGAGGTAAATAGGCAGGTAAGAACTCGTATTTTAGCATTTCAGAATGAATAAATAATGAATATCATTATAATTTGGTGCCGTCTTTCAAGCTTTGTTCAGTTGTTTTTAATCTATGTTTCAAAACGCTAAATATATCGATGTAAATATCATTCAAACTGTGCTACTTTGTATTAATATGATTAAAAAATATCCAATTCTTGGATATTTTTTACATTCTTCAGAAGAATCCTCATTCCTGTGTACTAAGTACTTAAAGTGCTTCAATATAAGATTCAAAGTTACAGATAAGACTTCATTACTTGATCCTTGCAAAAACTCATTTCAGAAGTCAACTGTTGGACAAACTGAAAATGTGCATACCGATACGGGTGATCAAAAATTCGAAGAAAATCAGCAGATCGATTCAAATGAAAGCCAATATAGGTGCGACATTAGCCATCGAATCTATAAAACTAAACAAAATCTCCGATACCATAAGAACATCCACGATGAGAATAATCCTTCTAGATGCGAAGTGTGTGGAAAGCACTGCTCAAATAGGTAACATACCGGGACCACTTAATCAAACATTGCGAAGAAAAAAATTATTCATGCAATTTCAGTTCAACGACTTTTAAATATAAAAGTCATATTTCTACCCACATGAACAAACACAAAGAACATAATCCTTTCAGATGTGAAATGTGCAACAAAATGTGTATCTCTAAAATTCATCTTAAAATTCACATGATCAAGCATTCGAATGTAAAGGCTTTCAAATGAGATTTATGCTCTTCAAAGTTTAAGTATAAACATACCCTTAGTTCACATATGATCAAACATAAATCCCAGAATCCTTATTGATGCAGTCTATGCAATAAAAACTGTGTATCTATTGATAATATCAAGCAACACTTGACGGATCATTCAGATATAAAGACTTAGAAGTGTCTTATTTGTTCAGGCTCCTTCAAATCAAAATCTTATCTCAACGCTCACATGAAGAGCAAACATTGACTGGATAATTTGTGATGACATGAGAAATACAGCATAAACTGTGCTTTAATTTCATAATTAGTATTTTTCATCCGGTTCCTGCATTCTTCACAATATTTTTTAAATAACAGCGACTTAATTTTAATACGTTATTGTTTTCTGACGAATGTGGTGATCTGTCATCAAATCGGCTCATTTGTCTAAACAAAAGATTCTGAAAAACGATAAATTTTCATTTTATAATTAGGTACTGACGCATGCACACACTAAAGAAATCTAATCAGCAGCATCAATTTAATTCAAATGAAAAAAAAAAGATGCTGCCTGTTTCAAAAATTATTCGGCATAAAATAATGATCGGCAAACACAAAAAATGAAAATTCGATTACAGATTTGAGTTGATATCTCTTCTACTAAATCTCGGCATAAGAAGATATAATAGAGAAGCATTCTGTTAATAGCATTCGCAACTGCATACGTATCTTACTTTAACAATATAAAAGGGCAGTTGTATAGTGATTAATAGTTGCATGCATAAGGAATTTTGATCACAAGCAAATTTTAATTTATATTAATGGACAGTCACTTCTGAAAGATTTAATTTTTTTTTTTAAATCGTTAAACAAATGATATTTTTGACAATTGCTCTAGGAAAATTTTTCTGATACTTTTTTGAAATATTTATGAAAAGATTTCAGTTTTTTTTTTAATTTCTCGAAAGTAGTTTTACATCAAGATGACTAAAAGCATAATTCATTAATTTTTGTAATTATTAAATCTTTGAATTGGTTTTTACAAATAAATTTTATAAATGTATCTCTGTTTTCAATTAAATGCGAATTTTCGTTTGCTGCATTATATAAATGATTAATATAAAGCTCGTTTCTCCATAAATTATAATTGAACTTTAATATTCTTTCAACACTCATAATTAAATCGTGGACTTTTAATCTCATTTTAAAAATTCAATAAAGGAACGGTAAAAATTCGCTTTAATGTATGAAATTCCTTCCTTTTTCAAACCAGAAACATACTGGAATCTAAAACATAAAAAACAATTATTTCTTAAGATGAAATATGAATGGTTTACGTGACAACTCGTATATGGAAGCTAAACAACGTTATTTTAATTGCCATTTGCACTATCCAAATGAAAGTAAAGTATCAGAATCTGCTTCATTTTATCAAAGCATTTTAATGGACGTAATGTTTCCGCTAAATAATTTCCCCTTCAACTAATTAGTTGAAGCTACGTTTATTAATCAATAATTTATCCATTTTCACAGCCTAAAATTCCACAAGCTTCCATTGCAACTATACCGTCGTTTTTTAATCTATACTTATAATAAAGCTGTGTGTGTGTGTGTGTGTGTGTGTGCTTCCGAATTTTTAATTCCGATTTGAATTAATTGAAAAGTAAGCCAAATTTCGACATTTTTCAGCTAAAATTTCTTAAAACATTATTGTACAAAGATAATTTTTATATCAAATTAAAGATTAAAAAGTTAGCTTTCTAATGGTGTCAGTGTTTTAACATATAACTTAGGCTTCTATTTTCAACGAATTTTTAAAGAAATATTTTAAGTATATTTTTCAGACAAAACGAAATTTAATCTGCAAGGGCACGTTAAGAGTGAAAGGATAAAATTTATCTTTTATCAATATGTTGCCATCAGATAGACAAAACCTCAAATTAAAAAATAAATTATTATTGCAAAAACACTATGTAAATGTAATACTCATCACTTGTTTGAATGAAATAAAACTTGTTTTTTCTAAAAATAAATGTTTAAAAAAAATTGTGACTTTTACAATGCTATAAATAAAATATATCATCTCTATTTAAGACAAACATGGTTATGTCTAACACTTTAATAATAGAAATGCATCCATAAAAAGAGTCTAAATGTAGTAAATGACTACATAGTATGTAACACGAGTCTAAATGCTTTAAAAAATGAATGTCTAGTTTTTAAATAAAAAGAGATAAATCTGTCTAAAACTGACGAATTTATGAATATTCCCTTATGGCTAGTTTGTCAAGTAAGAATTAAATATTTTATTTTTCTTAAGAGAGTTATGATGAAAAAAAGATTTTTAAAAAAATGCTTTTTAAACATCCTTCTTATTTCCAATTTTAGCTTGATAAAACGAACGAGAAGAATTGTGCGATACGATTTCTCTTTAACAAGAAATTAATAATTGCAAGAAAAAAATTGACTCATGATCGAGAAATAGATAACAAAGATACTTGTGTGTCAGAGATAAAAATGAATCTCATTTGTTGTAGAATAATTAATACTTGAAAAATTATACGTCATTAAAAGCTATATATATATATATATATATATAT
>JAPMOQ010060681.1:0-10269 GCA_026543055.1 Argiope trifasciata
GGCGGGCGATAAGAAATATCTGATTAGAATGACATTCGACTTAAAATTGGCTTATTATTAAAACTTGTTTAATTACGTTGCAGTCATTGTATAGAAAATAAGTCAACTCCAATTAATATAAGTAATATAATATATATAAGTAATATAACTTTTTTAAAAATTCAATTCTTACTAAGGCCAACAAAGAAATTTTTTATTTTAGTTATTTTTTATTAAATAATTATCAAAAATAGTTATCAAAAAATTATGGATTTTCACAAGAACTCGTCTTTTTCACCTTTACATTAATTATGCTGAAATCCTTGCATTTTATCGATGGAGCTACTACCTGCTGTTTTTAATATTCATTACAAACTGCTAAAATTCTATTTAAAGTATTAAAAATGAATTAAATTTAATTAATGAATTAATATTTGAAAAAAAAATGTATTAACATCGAGTGTCATCCACTATGGGTTTTAAAAAAATGCATTTGAACTTGAGTAGATAAAAATTATTTTATTAACGATTGAAAATTTGAACAAGATAAATAAATATATATAAGGAGAGTGTGAACTAATATTAGGAAATGAAAAATGAATAATGAAACTGTATAAATTAAAATATAATACATATGTAAGGGACACAATTAAAATTATTGGGTTTAATTTAAGATTACTTAGAAGAAACATGATCGATTTCGGGTTTAAAATTATATGGCATTAAAACAATATGCAATCATTGTATGGAAAGTAAGTTAATTGAAATTGAAAATAAGGAAAAAAGTATAAGGAAATTTCAAAAATTAAAATGTTCTACATTTGTATGGGAATTAATTAGTTTATGATTACTTAGATGTAATGTAATCGATTTTAGATTTAAAATTATATAAGCCATTAAACAATAAACAGTCATTGTATGGAAAATAAAGTAACTTAAATGGGGCGAAGAAAAATGAAAACGTACTATATAAACAATCTTGAACAAAACAGGCTTCAAGTCTAATGGAATTAATTAAAATTAATAAGTTTAAGATTATTCTCAAAAAGTATAATCGATTTCCGCTTTAAAATTGTATAAATCAATAAATTAAAATAAAGTCATTATATGAAACGTAAATTAACTTAAATTGAGGTAAAAGGGACAATGAAACTATATTTTAGAAATTATCTTAAATAAAAAGATTTTAATAAATATATTTATAATAATATAATTGATAAAATTACACTAATGCTAATAATAATATAATTAAAAAATATCATAAAATAATTAATACAAATATATTTATAAACAATCCTAAATGTTAATTTATATGGGAGTTAATAAAAAAAATATTCTGTTCTGTTCCAAATTCATTGAAAAAAAAAAAAAAAAAAACCCCTGCATTAATTTCAGCTTTAAAACCCTTTGACGCTCGGTGGTGTCACAGCAAAACCACCAGTTTCTAAAAAAAATTTCTAAAACGGGCGTTGGCTCTTAAATAATATTCTAACTTTAATAATTGCCTGTAGATGTCAGCACATTAGTTAATATTCTTTTACGTAGAAAAAAGAAGCGCCATTTTTAAGGCTTTTTCCCCCCCAATATTTAAAATTTTTCCCCCATCAATCAAAAAATGAACAAACTCAAAATGCATTCATAAATTTATTTCATGAAAGCTGTCTACAACATATAAATTTTTTCCAAATCAAATGGTAAAAAATAAAGTTAAGGTTCTTTATATTTGGCACCTTTTTAGATGGTTTCAGATACATACCACAGCGCACCTTCGACATGAGATTCTGTACTACATGAAACACGTTAACGAAATATATCGGTTTTCTTTCCTCTGACTCTCTTAGTCACATAGCCGATAAAAAATATGTGTGTGTGTCACATGAGTTTTGTGTTTAAAGAATTTATTTATATTTGAGTAAGGTTTATATGAAATAGATGGTTGAAATTTTCCCTTTTCAGTTGTGTTCTTCTTGTGTTAGCAAGCAATTATATTATGGGGATGTTTAATTTATTTTTAATCTATACAAATAAAAATGAATGTTTGTCTGTATGTCTCTCATGCGCGCCGCACCGCTCATGCGATTGCGATAAAACTTTGAATACTTTTTACTGGCACTTACGGAACAGTTATAGGCATAGTAAAATTACGTAACAGATAAAAAATTTTTTTGGATCTATTTACCGCACCTATTAACCAAGGATTATTGTCATATTAAATCGCCAAGGAGACAAAAGATTCAGTAAAGATGCTAAATTCAACTTACAGATTAATATTTCGTAGCTATTGTACGTAAAGGCTTTGTAAGTCGTTCTTTAAGATAACTACATTATTAGAGAGTATACGAGAAAACTTTGGGAAAAGCATTTCTACCGAATTGAAATTTTAATTAAAAATTAATAAAATTTTGGCGTTTTTTCAGCATTTTCCGGTAATATTAGAGTACAAAATTTTTTGCATTATTCTAACTTAAAAAAATATTGATTCAACTGTATCAACATATTTACTTCATAAATATATTTTCTGTGTTTTTTTTATTTTGAAAAGAAAATATTTTAATCACATTTTCTAACATTAATCTTGATAATTCCCAACGAATATTAAGCAAATCATGAAAAATACAAAAAATAGTTTCTTCCCTTACAATTCTCAAAGAACATCAACCATTACAGTTCTAAAAGAATAAATAAATCGATTATATAAAAAGGAATTGTGGAGAGGAGGCGCAGGCATCTACATCGTTTACCCCTCAGAAAACGTCAAGCTTAAAATACCCTCTGGCCAAATTTTTACGAACTTTACTCATGAACTAATTGCTATTAAAGAGGCTCTGACCCATTGTCTCTATTTTTCTCCCTTTGACAACTCGATTGAAGAAATTGTAATTTTCCCACTCTAAATTAGCTCTAGAAGCTATACGAAACGGTGAGTCAGCACTGACGGTAAAAATTAATACCCTTCTTCACTCACTAAATATACCATGCACTCTCCAGTGGGTTCCTGCTCGTATAGGTATCGAGGGGAACGAATGTGCAGATGCCATTGAAAGGAAGCACGTGATGAACCACCCCGAAGAGTCACCTGTACAGATGCAAATGCTGTTGCCAGAAGTGGGATCTATAATCAACATGTTGGCAAGGCAACAATCCCTGACCTAGACTGCCCAAGAAACCTCTCCTCTACAATAGCTCGGCTACGTACTGGGTATTTCAAGGGCATGAAGATATCACCAACTGGTATTAAATCCTATCCCAACTTCAAGAACTGTCCTCAACTGACTATAGAACATGTTTTTAACTGTCAAGCCATTATCCGCTCCCTCTTCTTCTTTGGAGAACTACCAATTGAAATCTTTACGGCCGTCGGGCTCCAGAACTGGCAGATCTCGTCACCAAGACCTTTGGTGGAGTATAGATTTTATTTGCACTTTGCACCTTTATAGAAACGACAACAACAACAACAACAATTGTGGTTGAACTATTCTACCGATTTCTATGCATCTTGGTCAAGCACCTGCGTGAAGGTTTTAGGCAGAGTACGTTATCATATTTTTTTTATATAGAAAAATGGATTTTTGTTTGAGCTGCTGTACTTGTCAACCGATTGCAATGAAACGTGGTAAAATTCTATTGCTTGCATTTCCACGAAAGTTATATTTTAAAATTGGTAATTGACAAACGTCAAACAGTACACCCCATCTTAATTAATGACACATATATCAAACAATATAAAATTTTTATGATTAATTTCAGTCAATGTGAGGAAAATGGAATCAAAAATGCTTCCTGAAAACCCTAATGTGTTTCTTCTTATTAATGAATTGTATGTAGTTATTCAGTGTGCTCAATATTTTGTCTGCAGCAAACCACACATATTACTCAGAGTTGATCTCACACGTACAAAAAAATTACTATCAATATCGCTCAAGGTAAGTTATATCTAATGGAAATTTTCCATTTCAAACAGTACTTTTGCCAATTATTAAGCGAATCTACAAACAATATTTCGATTATACAAATGTATATCGTGTTGATTGCTTCCACAAAAAATATGTTCCCAAACATTCGTCACTTAATAGATCTCATAGCGCAACATCTGGAAATTAGCCCAATCGAGCTTCATAAACAAACGAGGCAAGACAAGAAAGCAATTAAGCAGATCATTTACAAACTGCAAATTCACGTGTTTCAGAATCTCCAGATCAACATGGGCAAGAACCGAAAGACAACATTTGCATGCTACCTGTTCACGAGTATCAGAATAAAAAAACCTATATGAGGCAAGAGGTGTGACAACTATCCTTAAAAGAACGTCGATTGGAGAAAATGAGCTCATTTCGTGCATTGCCATTATAACCCCCCCCCTCCAACATTCCTTTTGATTCCAAACAAC
The DNA here is from genome assembly GCA_026543055.1 of Argiope trifasciata. NCBI lineage: Eukaryota > Metazoa > Arthropoda > Arachnida > Araneae > Araneidae > Argiope > Argiope trifasciata. The sequence continues at coordinate 4,367 of JAPMOQ010060681.1, forward strand.
TGCAGTTCCCCTTTCGAATTGCATTCTCGATGACCGTCAACAATGTGCATGATCTATCACTTCAAGTGTGCGGATTGAACCTAAAAAATCCATGTTCTTTACATAATCAGTTGTGTTCCAGATGCTACGAGACGGACAATCAAGAAATTGTTGCTTCTGAAAATGGAAAAACAAAGTATTTGCCTTTCCAAAAGCTCTTGAATAATAAAATAAAAATTATTTACACTTCTCTTTTATAAATCATTCAACTTCAATGACATTATTCATTTCCGATATGAAAATAAATATTATATTTTCTATTATTCCTAACTAAACAAAACAGTTATTTTAAATTTCAAAAGATATTTCCAAAATTATGCCTTCTGCGGCAGCAACGTGCCGGGTACCAGCTAGTATTGTATAAATTTCTAAATTTTCAAACGGTTAATTTTAATGTGTTTCTTCATAACTTGAATATGGTGTTGATTGTTTTTAAAGTCTGAATTCTATGTAAAAAACTTGTCGTTGTTAGATTTGTTTGAGGATTACTTTTTATTAAAATTGTTTATTTTTCTTTAATTTTTCTTAATGTTAAAAAATTGTGTAAGTAGTTTTTAATGATAACATTGTATGTTTAGTTATTTTCGTAAATAAAAGAATAATGATATAAGAAAATGATTTAAAAGTATTAATTATTCATTAGAAGAATATATCGTAGGTGCGTGGTGGTATTCCAGTGCCCCCCCCCCCCCGTTTTCCTGTCTGCTATAAATTTTTTCAAAGGTATTTTCTCTTCCCTTAAACATTAAGTATGCAAAATAATTACGTAGTTTTTAAAAATTCAGAGAATTTATGTTTGTGTATTTCAAAGGTTTAAAATGTATAAATCAAACCTTTTCCACATGATAATAATATTTATAATATTATGAATAATATTTATATTAAAATTTTATTTTGCAAATGATTATTATGTATTTAAAAATATGTCGATGTATTATAAAAAAATAAACCAAATTTTCATGAGACATTTCAGTAGATGCAAGATTAATAGCGCAGCTGGCGAAAATTATAGTTTTTTCCAAACAATAAAACAAAAACACTATTTGAATTTAAGCCTTCAGTTGATGACAGCTTAATATAAACTAACATTACGCGAAACCAAAACAAAGCTATCACATTCATAAATATATCAGAGAAAGGAAAGTACAAAAACAACAACGCAAAGAAACCCTTTTGGATTCTTCCTTCAAATAAACATTTATTTGATTATATTTTGAAAATCACGCGAAAATAAAGTTTCATAATGTTAAACATATACATTTTATTAAAACATATTTTTAATATTTCATTGAAGATTGAATAAAATAGATACTGATATCTTAAAATTGCGTCTGGAGTAGTTTCGTTATTAAACTGTCATAGGTAATTTTCTAAGACAAGGTTCAACATTCTGTTGGGAGAAAACATTGTATTTTTTATTTTTTTTATATAAATACGCGTATAAAAGAGTTATATCTTTTCAGAAAAAGAAAATAATTTAATTCATTTATTCTTATTTAATGACTGTTTTTGAGTTGGTTACTTTTTCAGGAATCCAAACAACATTTGATGGTTTAACTTTCTTTTAAACAAAGCATTGTAATATTGCTTGGTAATTATTTTTCATTATAGGCGTAAACATAATTTCTTGACATATTTGTTCAACATAATTTGCATTTCTTTTTTTTTAATTATTGCTTGCAGTTCGGACAAATGTTGGTTCGATTTTGCGATAAAGGTAAAGGAATAAAGCTTTTAGAGTGTCATAAGTTTTTATTTGAAATTATGAAATTGAAATGCACAAGTTATCGATTCTTGTCTTTATCTAATAAAAAATTTCTAAATTGATAAAAAATAGGCAATTGAAATATGCTTTAAACGACAGGAAGAATTATATATATTTTTTCTGTTTGAATTGATAAATGAATATTTCAGAGAGCTACAAAATATGACACACACGCGCACACACATGTGTGTGTATGTAATGATATTTTTAAAATCTAATTTAATTTAAATCTTAATTTCCTATTTTTTGGCTTAATTTAATGCATATTAAATTCATTCTAAAATGCTCTCTTATTTCCTCATCCAATTTCCTCTATATTTATTTAATTATTTCAACACGAATCCTAAAGTTGCTGAAATTGACAAGTTCCCACACTCCGAGTGAAGGGATAATAAATTGTTAACCTAAGCTCATTCTTCTTAAAAGATCCTCACAATTCCCTTATCTAAATAGCAGCGTATAAAGAAATCCCTATCAAAATCTCTCAGTATATAATCATGGGGATATATTTTCCCATCATCATTTCATCGACTTTTCCTCTTTTTGCTGTTTTATTGTTTTGTATTGATGTGCTCGTCGCTTCTGCTTGTACACAGCTTATGCATTCCGGGATGGAATAAAGAGAAATTTAAAAATTCAAAGTGTCTTCTCTCATTTCGGCCATGTCTCTTCTTTAAAAAATATATATGCTTATGTATATATGTTATTTTGTCTCTCTGTCCGAACAGTTCAGTACGTTTTGGCTTAAAGCCACACGAGGGCTATTTTAGGACGGACCTCAGAATTCTGAATCACAACTAGCTGATGAGGATGACACTTGATTTGACACTCACCTCTCCCAATTTCCACGCCACATCACTGGGTGGGGACATTTGAACTCGAAGGATTTAACGAGCACCAAACCGGTTCTTTCGTGGAATCTGATTTTGAGTCTGAAGCCGAGACTTTACCACCAGATTTTCACGGTCCTATCTATGTCCTATCAAGCATATTTAATAAAATATATTTGATACTTAAGCAGTTTAAACCAAAAAAACTCTTTTTCAAATTTAAAACTTATAATTCTGAAATGTTAAAATTTACTATTTTGGATGAATTTTGCAGCTGAGGTCAGAGTTCTGAGACTGATCTTCAGTGATTGTTTTGATTTGAAATTTTATATCTTAGAATTATTTTTCAAATCGTTCCTTAAAAATGAATTTGTATGCGATTTCAGTTTGAGTTAAACATTCATAACTCAGTTCAATTTAATTATAAAACGATGTTTTTTTAAATGGTGGCTTAGATAATCCAGATGTTATTATGAAATATAATTAACATGTTGATTGCCAACTACGAGATAACTCGTAAATTGCGTTCTTTTCTAGGACGCCAACTACGAGTTATTTCGTACTGTGTTTACTTGCCATTTTTGTGCATCTACGAATAAACTCGTAGTATATCAGTGCTAATATCTATAAATGGCTTCTGGAATAAGAGCAAAAAAAAAAAATCAATGATGGCTTGCACGAACAAAAAATTAATTTAAAAAAATGAACAAAAAATATATAAATTAGTTCGTGTCATTTTAGGCCTGTTTTCTGAAAATTGCCGTGGTATTCAATGTTTTTAGACCGAAGAAACGCAAGGAAATGTACAATTTGTATTTTTTAAGAAACTGATTAACTTAAATAACAAAAAGTGCCTTATTGCCAGGTAAAGTCAATTGAAATTATAAGCATTTCAAAGAAAGTAGCTACTGGGTTGCGATAATAGCAGATAGCCTTTTGCCAAAATGGTTGATTATTCCTCTCGTTACTGGAAAATTGCGTTTTATTTTTATTTTAGTGAACTGAATTTTTTTTTTACTGAATCAGAGAGGCCTTTGTTGAATAATAGTTTGAGTTATCACTTTCAAAAAATTGTTTGTTCAATAATTTGAGTTATTACTTACAGAAATTTTTTTGTTGAATAATCCTTTGAATTATTACTTAAATTAAGTAAAAATATCAAATAAAATTACAATGCTGGACGGATTTTATATTTTCACATTTTAAATAAAAATCTTCAGCAATAAAAAGTGTTGCATTTATTGAAATTCAATCCTTTTCTCGAATTAAAATTCAAATTTTAAATAAAATGGATGGAAACTAGAGAAATATTAGCACTAAATAAACAGTGTTTTTTAAAAATACATGCTTATAATAATGTGAAATTCACGAACATTTTGTCGCAGAAGATACTGTGAGGTTAATTGACATTTTTATCCGCCATTAATTCCGAGAAACCAGTTGTTTGTCAAAACCGATTAATTTTTCAATAAAATCGTTATATCTTCTTAGAACACGTTTGTTACATTGTGTTTAAATTCAAAAAAATTATTTTTTTGACAGTATAATTAAAACTGCATTTATTTATTTGATATTTAATTCAACTAGAAAGTTCTTTTCGTGCAAAAGTAGGGGAGATGAAGTAACCGGATAAGACGAAAGAGGAAAATTTTTCTTTTTCATGATCCACTCTTTTCCATTAAACATTAACTTGTTGTTAATAAAAGGTTATTCTTAAAAAATACACTTCGACATATGAAACGTGCTTTTAAAGAATTTATGAAGATAGACTCAAGAAAACAAAATGCCGTACAAATAGGCAAACTAACAATTATTGCATTTGACTTTGTGTCATTGGCATTTGCTCTGTGACCGGATGTTGAAGTTTTACCGTATCGCTTAGGGCTGTAGAAAAACAGGGAAAAACTTTAGTTTTCCTTTTTTCTGACCTAATCCTGCATCATCAGCGCTTCGAACAAAGAGAAGAATTTCTTTCTTCATCTTCTGTCATCTTTTCATGCATTTTTCAAAACGGAATGGACCCGATTTGAGACGGGAAACTATTTGAGAATTAGAACGCTCGGAAGTCTATTGATTCAAAGTCTGATTCGGAAGCGTTTTGAATAATAATTGTCTTTTGGAAAAGCGTGCATAATTTTTACATTTTTAAAAACGAAAGTGATACTTTTTTGTTGAGAGTTTTGTATTTTTTCCTGTCTGTCATACTTAAGTGAGGAGTATTTTGTTTGATTGACTCAATGAAAGTTTAAATACATCATAACTGGTCTTTTAAAATTTGACATTTAGAAGTAAATAGTTTTTTAAAATTAAAAACTAGCATAATTTTATTTACAGAATCCCTAAGTCTTTTCTAAGGGAAAAGGTCTTTTTCTTCTATCTATAGGTTATCTATATGTTTTGGAAGAACGCAGGAAAATAAATGCATTTGTGGAGAAATTGGTACCGTTTACCACTATTTAATGGAATATATGGCGATCTCAGAGTTAAGGAAGAACTTGAAGATAATGAGGATTTAAATACAGTATTGATGGTACCAGATAATCTCAAAAGCCTGAAGGATATGATGTGAAAGATCGATAGTTTCATTCCAACTGTTTGAGAGAGTGCAGATGGGGAGAAAGACAGCTATTTACTACCCCGAAAGGAATATTAGTTTGACTGTTCGGTCAATGTAAGGCTGGACAATACTTATTCAGCAGTCGACCACAGCAAATCCTGTCGATACTGCTACGTTTAGAAATGGTGGCGGGGTGGTCGGCTGTATGCAAGAAGAAGGTTATCTGTATGTCTTCGATCTATATACTATATATATAATTTAAAACAAACATTAGAAGAAGACAGAAGACAAATTTTTAATTTTTAATCTCGGTTTATTTGATCTCTGGAGACATAATTTATGTACAAGCAAGAAGCAACGAGATACGTCAATCTACAGTATGACACAAGAGCAAAATATTATTTTTCGAGATTTTATATTATGAAATTCTGATAGGGATTCTTGCCATTTGTCTTAGTTAAGGGAATTATTGGTATCTCTTAAAAGTATTTGTTTAGTTTGAAGGGTTTTTATCAATACACTTGGGACTTGTGAAAATACTGACTTAAGCAGTCTTACAGAGCTCTGTAGCATTAATTAAATAAAAAAAAATGGAATCGGATTATGAAATAAGAGAACATTTTAGAATAGAAATATGGTCTGAATTAAGATAAAAATTAGGAAATTATATATATATATATATATATATATATATATATATATATATATATAT
>JAPMOQ010060681.1:28010-68650 GCA_026543055.1 Argiope trifasciata
GAGAATATCTCATCAATAAGAATATCAAGGTCAAATTTTAAGTATCTGCTCTGAACCCCAAAACAGATTATTGAAATTGCAAGAGTGTATTTATCAATTTTGTCTGTCACCCACTGTCCGTGAATATAATAATTTTAAATGCACTGTGAACAAAGGAATGGGCATTCGTACTCGGAGGGATAGTTAAATTTGTACATTTTATCAAAATTTAGATGCAATCATTAGTAGGGAAGTATATTTGTATCTATTAAATCTATCCCTACCACCATCTATTCAAATACATGTGAATATGATAACTAAAATCCAACAAATAGATGGTTAAAACAGACAACCTGCTATTAGATTTAGCTGAAAATTGGACAGGTTTCTGCATTATAGATATGAAATCTGTGAATCAAATTTTATCTATCTAGTTCTCTTCATTTTGTAGTTATTGTGTTAATTTGTATTCGAATAACCATACAAATGGACTTCTGAATAGATTTTACTCGAGAACTTTTTTAAAAATCTGCGAATTCGTTAGTACTATATACGATATTTCAACCATCTATAGCTATACTTTTTTGAGTTATCCTTGTCACAATCAGGCATAAAAACATTTTCTAAAAATGCGCTTTTCGAGCTCAGGGAGATCTAAAACGTGGAGATTCGTAAAATGATTTCGAATTTTATGACAATTGCTATATTTTTCATAGAAAGTAAAAATATGAGTAATCTTTAACTTTACTTGTAGTTTGATTTAATATATGCTATTTATGCAAAATTTAAACTATTTGAAAAAAGTGTTGTGTATTCTTTATTTATTAATCTCAAATCAATAAATAAAATATTTCTGATATTAATACTGATCCTTCGGCAAAATAAAATAAATCATGATAATTTTTCTTTTGAAAATTCTCTTCAAGACTCATTAAAATTTCTTTATTTGAAGCCTTTTTCTGAGATTTTCTTTCATACCATTCGTAACTATCGATTAGACATGCGTTTGATAAATCGATTTTGAAAAGCGATAACTTTTGTAAGGATCTCAGCTACATATTTTAAAATGAATAAGAAATCTGTAACTTTCTTGAATACTTTATCAAACATATGTAAATTATTTAATACTAAGGTTAATATGTCAAAAATATAATTCTTTTTATTTATGATCGCAAAAAGTAAATGTCTTTTAAGATTAAATAAATTCAGGCATCCATCTTAAAACGGACCACTAAATATACGTTACGATATTTTAAAATTTAATTTAAATTTACTTAATTTCCTAATTCTTAGCTCAATTCAGCATTTATTAACTAAATATTATCTTATTCCCTGACTCGATTCCACTTTTTCTATCTAATAAAAGCGACAGAAAGTTCTGTGAAAATGCTTTCGTCAGCAGTTCCAACGCTCTGAGTGAATGGATAAAAAATTCTCAGTCAAATTAATTCTTTTTAAAAGATCCTTTTGTTTCCCCTATCAAACGTGTAAGAAATCTCTATCAGAATCTTATAGTATTTAAACACTGGGGAAAAATATTCTAACTCCTTTTTACACTCTTCTGCTTTTATGCCGAGCTGTGAGTGGACATGCCTTGTCCGCGCTGCTTGCTCATAAATCATGCCTTCCGGGAAGAAATAAAACAAAGTTAAAAATGCAAAGTGTTTCTCTGCTTTAAAAATTTTACATGATGTTAAATTTTCTGCAAAATATTTTTTTATATATTTAGAAGACTTATTAAATGAGTTTTTGTTAGTTCGATTCTAAAAGCAGATTACTTTATTTGTGATATCATCTGCCTGTTTTTTAACACATATCCCTAACTTATTGTAAATACAGTTAGTCAACACTTATCAATTGTTTCAGGGCTAGACAATTTGTCAAACAATTTATATTCTCTGGTGTTACAATAGTTTAAAATGTCCATAAATGTTTATTAAGATTAAATAATTCCTCGTGTCTTTCTTGAAATCCGTCATGGAATCTCATTAAATCTTATTTCTTTTAAATATATTTCGATTTTTTAATACCATTTAGAAGATGCGTCTTTGATAGTCCGATCTTAAAAACTGATGGTTTTATTTATAATTTTAGCTACTTATTTTATAAAACATGAGTAATCAATAGTCTTATCGTAAATGCAAATTATATAACACATATAAATTATTTTAAAGTTTGAAATTTGTCAAACATTTTAACATCCTCTTGATTGATGTATGATCACAAAATATCTCTTAATGTTTAGTAGGATTAAATAATTCCTCGTAATTTTCTTGGATTTCGCCTTCGAATCATATTAAATTTTATTCCTTTTAAATCTCCTTTCTTTTTACTATTCCTTTTAAATCTCCATCCTTTCTCAAATTTCTTTTATACCTGAAGATGAAGATGCGTTTTTGATACTGTAATATCTAAACTAATGATTTTTGCTAATTATATCATTTGAATATTCCTTTAAATTTATACTTTGTACTTTCAGATCATTACACACTTATGAAGGGAAGAATAACATAATTATTTCTGCTAGGATGACATCGTAATTGATCATCTAGACCGCAGTTGACCTTTATTTTATCTTCCCCAAGAACCTTTTGTTTTGAAAAGTTGTTCGGCCATGGACTATGTGATTGAGAAATTGTTCTTCTCTGCACGTCCAAGCAATGATTGCTCAAACTAAAGAAGTTGTTTTATTTAATTTTAGAATAAGTTGCTAACCCTGGAAGTTACATTTAGTTGGATAAGGATTTTGCCATTTTGACTTTAATTTGAATAGTTTAATAAGTTTACAGCATAATGCAACTATTAAAGTCCTGGAAATTGCATTTGTTTTTATAAGAATTTTTACCATTTTTTTACATAATCGGACTAGTTTACTGCTTTTAGAATATAATGTGCCAATGAATGTTTTGGAATCTGCATTCGTTTTGATAATTTGGTCATTTTAACATATGACTAGTTCAATTCATATGGAATATTATGTGATAATTAATACCTTGAAAATCGTATTTGCTTTAATAAGAATTTTGCCATTTTTACACCTGACTAGTTTACTACGTCTTGAGCATTATGCGGCAATTAATATCCTGGAAATTGCATATGTTTTGATAACGATTAATTACTGCGGCACAATTACCGTAGCTCTAACATCAAATCTCTTGTGGTAATTTTGTAGGAAAAAACAAGTATTTCAAAAATTAATTACATATATATTGTAAGACGGATTGATAGACCTTTTCAGGATACGGGCTACTTCTAACTTTTTCAAGGTGTTGCGGACCACCTAATGGTTTGGATCAACAATATTTATTATAACTTAATAATAAATACAGAATATATAACCAACATAACTACATACATAATAATAACTGCCATAAATATAATATCAAATGGTGCATTTAATATTTAAATAATCAAAATACTTTAAAAAATAAATAGTTGCCACTGAAAGTTAGTTTGTGTAAATATAGTTATCAGAAGACTTCGATTACATACAGTCCACCAATAGCTCGGTAGATAATTGATATCTACTAATATTGCGCTGGATTCTTAGTGATCTTCTATGAAAAGAGAAGGATATGTTGTCTTAATTATATTTATCGTTGGAAATGCACCTGGTACGTAGAACCAAAGAACGATATTAAATGATATGCATTAAAAAAATTAGAATACGTCCATTATGTTATATTTAGATTCTGAACAACGGACTTTTAAAATTGTCGTTTTAAAGGGGAAAAACTTCGTTTTTTGTCTTCAAGAGAAAAGGCGAATACAATGTTCCATAAATATGTTTCTTTTAATATGGGCGTCCTAGGTTTTAGTTGAGGCCGTCACCGTTTGACCTAATGTCCAGCCCTACGCTAAGAAAAAGATAAGCATGAAACAAAGTGTTTAAATTTAAAGTGAAAATCATAATGAAATCTATCAGCCAATCTTAGTGCCTTCCACTTCCTTTGAATGATTGTCTCCATGAAAAAAGAGAAAGCGATATTAAGGTCAATAAGGTTATGAAATAGCCAGTGGGTTCTCTGGAGGAGTGAGCACCCATCTTGTCTTTCCCCCACTCAGAAGATTTGAAAAGGGGGAGATAGCTTAAGTATCATCTTCGATATTTGATTACGGTTGAAAGTTACAAATCCTTCCTAATATGCTTTCGAATTATTTCAAAAAGTGACATTAAAATGTAACTAGGCTAAATTTAGTCAATATTATCCCCGCAAAGGTACAGTAACACTGGCGAGAATAGTGGTTGAGTCCTAAGGGCCATCACCGGCAACGGTATAGCACTCCCCGTTGGTAGTACGTCCCATCATCGATGGGAGGGTCAGACCCCCACATTTATTGTGTCCACCAGGTTAGCAAGATCCAACCACCATAACGGAAGCATCTCAAGCTGGGGTCCCACGGCCTATATCCCGTCTGCAGACGAGCCACGTGCCACCCGTTGACAGCTCTTGCGGTTTTCTGGTCCCTTTGATGACCCGTCGACTTACCGACAAAATGTCGGTAAGTAGACGGGTCATCAAAGAGACCAAGAGAAGGCGAAAGGGGAAACACATCCTCCTGGCTACGGGGGAGTGTGGTCCCCCAGTGGGTGGAAGGTCTGATTTATGACCAAATCAGTGAAACTGCGCGTCGTGGGACCCCGGCTTCATCCCCAATCACGAGGTTCCCCCGGGGTTAAAAAATAAAAGGGAAGTCATATCACTGACCTTCGACCAGTAAGGCACACGGATAAATTTCGCAGGACTGAATGACCGGACCGCCACTACAGCTACACTGGCGGGAACTATGGCTAAAGGTCATCCCCGGCAGCCCTCCCTGAAGGGAGTATGTCCCGTCATCGATGGGAGGGCCAAAATCCCCACCTATTATTAAGCTCACAGGGTTGACGAGATCCAACCACCATACCAGAAGTATCTCATCCTCATTTCGAGGTGCCCCCCCCCCGGGTAGTTAAAATAAAAGGGAAGTCGAAAATTTATTTAAATATAGGAGAAGATATTCTAATGTACACATATTTTTTCACTTTTTCAACGTTATTTCAAGCAACACAATTTTAATTGAATCAAGAATGGTCTTGTTAAGAAGAGTGAGAACTCGCCTATCTTTCAAAAGTTTGGAAAGGGGGATGATAGCTTAAGTATTGCCCTTTGTAAATGATTGTGGTTCAAAGTTACAAGGTCCTTTTCAATACAGCTCTCGTATCGTTTCCAAAATGGAACATTAAAATATAACTAAACTAAAATTCTTTATATATTCGCGTTAATCTGATGAAGAAGTGAAAAAAAAGGAAATCTAAAATTTATTTAAAAGCTATGTGGAGATAGATGGTACTAAAGTCCATGCTTTGTTAAAAAAAACCTTTTCAATGCTATTTCAATCATCACAGATTTAAAATAATTAAGAATGACCTTATGTTTAAATAACCTTATGTTAATATAATTTTATTTACTGCAATTTTCGGTGAATAAGTTTCATCAAAAAGGCAAACTCGTTAATTGCCTCGTAAATAATTCTAAATTAACTTGTATTCCATTACATTGATAGTGTGACTTACAATAAACAGATGAACCGTTTCGTTTGAACTTTGATACTTTTTTTTTTGTTACTGTTGTCATCGGGAACCACAAAGTGAAATTTCAACACGGAACATTTAGATTATTTCGACCGCAAAGTTAGATGTAGGTTTAGATTATTTTTAGAAAAAACACAGGTAATTGCTGTTCTCCCATTTTTTAAGAACATAAAATAATGGAACGAATTCTGCATTTATGCTTATACGTTCTAGAAACTGTGATTCGAGTATTTATTTCATTTGTCCTCTTTGTCCTTCACATTTATGTTTTTGCATATTTTTTAAATTAAAAGATAACCATCTCCAAGCTTTATCAGTACTTTACTTTACAGAACATTACCATGCTAAGACATTCTAAGCAAACTAGTTCATTTCTCAAGTGAAAGATGTTCCCAAATGATATTCGCGAGTGTTGAGGTTTATCGTTTATTATCCCCTTAACTTGTACTAAATCAAAGTAAAAAGTGTAGGTGGATTAAAATTCATAAAACCGGTGCTGTCAGTCAACGAATTATTAATGAGATCAGTTAATTTTGATCAAAATGAAACATAATAAAACAATTCAATAAATCTCCTAAAATGATAGTTTTCTGTATATCATACATAAAACGTAGCGTACATAGCATCGTTATTATTCATATCTGCAGTATAAATTGGAAAAATTAATTATTCATGTTAAGTGCTTTTCTTAATGGATTGTTTTAATGGAAATCTCTTAATTGTAAGTTTCTTAATGAAAAGGATTTTTGGGATAAATTGAACAGACTTTCTTTTGTGAAGACAGTAAAAGATACTCAATAATACATTTGCCCTTTTCTTTAATACTAATTTGCTATTTTTTAAAGAAAATTTACCATACCAATTTTATAGAAACTCTTGTTGTTAAAAATTACCGACCTTGACTCTACCGAAGTGAACTTCTTCCATGAATCTATTCATCTATTCCACTCATTACAAAATTCAGTGAATATTGAATTTTGCAATGAATGGAATAAGATGATAGTCTAAAAATGTAGAATCAAGCAATAATCTGAAAATGCCAAACCAATGGATGGGACATCCTATTCAAGCTGAGCATTTTCTGCGAGGTGATCGAAGTACGTGGTCTACATAATTCTAGTGAAAGACAACCTCTTTAAGATTTGCTAAATGAAAGACTACCACTTTATGATGACTCTTCTGGTACATGACTTTTTTTAAATCATCCAGATAACTACCACAATTAATTGAATTAAATGTAAAATGAAGGAATCAATAAAGAAAGTCTTCAGCGCAAATTAATTAAAGCTGTATTCATTTTTCAATAAACAGATATATCCATTTAAATCTGCTATATTTTTCAATAGCTAAAATATTGCATTTTTCACAAGCAATACCTATTAATTCTAATATTTTTTTCATATTTTTGGCATTCATGTAAAATTGCAAGCTTCTATCGAATGTGTAAAATGTTAGAAACAATACCTTATGGGTATCAAAAATTTTAGCCCCCACCTTTTCATAAAGTTTTGGAAACCGAAATCGGTTGCATTATGATTCAACAACAATTTTTCAATTATTTGAGTCATTTGATATTTGTTTAAAAATATTTTCCCTCCAGGCTTGGAAATTATGTACATTTTCTAAAAGAATGAGAAATTATTTATTTTAATTGAATTTCACGAGATTTATAAAATGTTTACTATATATACATATAGGCAACACTTTCAAGGCAAATTTATTAATATTTTAAGGTTATTTAAAATAAATATAGTAGGAATTGGGGGAAAAAACGCGTCGTGCATTTTTGGAACATTCATTTGATATTTTCCCTCCAATGGAGAAAGGATGCATCGTTTTTAAAATTGAGTTGTATAATTGATGTTTTTTAAAAAAACTTTTTCTCTAAACAATATCCGACATACTCATAACAAATTGCGCAACTGGATAATTTATGCTTACTCCAAACTTCAAACTATCAATATTCGACAATCTTGTCCACAATTAAACATTTCTTTTTTGACATCGTAGCACAAATCTTTTCTTTCGCTGATTTAAAACCTTTTTCCTTTGGGACAATTCTAAACAGGAAAAAGAATTTTTTTCTCGACAAAATTTCTTTTAGGAACGAATTGTTTCTGAATTAAAATTAAATGTCTTCCGTTATCTTTTTAAGTAAAACAAAAAGCGGTTTTTAAATTTATTTAATTCGGATATCGTGGTTATTGAATAGGGCTCTTATTGAAAAAATTGTATACCATAATTTTCATGCTGCCCATTTAATTTATAGTTGGGGCTATTATTTTGAACTTTAGAAAGAAAAAATTTTAATGAATTGAACATCAGAGTAAAAAAAGGACGTCTGAAGTTCCTTCATTATACTTCATTTTTTGAAATGTAACGATTATAAAATCATTAAAAAATCTTATCTTTTATTCATGTAAAGAATTATTAATATTACCCGTCTTTGACGACCAGCTTTCAAGCCAAGATTGTTGATTTTTTTAGCTTATTTTAGCAATTAGTATGGAAGGCAATTTTTAAAAATTCAGTTTACTTGATGCTGTTTAAAAATATTATTTGAACTCAATCAAACTGCAATAAATTATTGTGGGCACAAATTGAAATGGCATATATTATGGAATTAAAGCTGAAATGAAAATCCTATTTCGGAATTTATGATAAAGAAAGTAATTGTTTTAATCTGAATTTTGCAATAACGCTAATGAATATTTTGATGGATGAGACTGAATTTCCTAATATTTACAAAGCAACTGATGTGATCAGTAACCTTAAAAAGTTTTTTTAACTTTAAAAGCATCATAACATTGTAAATAAAACTTGGAAGAATTTATTAAAATTAAAGGGAAAAAAATACTGTATAGAAATGAAATCGATATTGTTAAAGAGATATTTTGAATATTGATAGTTATGGTACTCTTTTATTTAAATATTTAAATAAAAATGCAGTATATAAATAATAATCACAGATATATAAATGATAATCACAGTGATGTGCACTTAATTTCCTACTCGGCTATTAAATTTTTCGATTAATGCGTAGTTAATAATTTCTCTTATATCTTTTATTATGTGTTCTTATACGGCAAGCAGCATTCATAATATAATAATTTAATTTGCGATGTGTTGAATTAAGCGTAACTGTAAAAACGCCGAATAAAATAATCATAAAATTTTATATTTTAATCTTGAAAAAAATAAATTTTGGCGCAGCATAGTCAACACCATGGCTCTTGTGCCAATAAAATCCAACGTACTATTTTCCATCATCCATTAAGCTCAATTTATTTGTGATATATTTTAAATGAGTCTTCTTTTATATTAATGGAAATATTATTAAAAAACTAAAGCTCAATAACACAAAAACAAATAAAAGCAAGTTTCGATTTTAATTTCATCCACAGAGTTCTTTGCTCGTGAGGGCAAAAGCCATCTCATGCATGAAAAGTAGATTGTTCGCAAATCTAGAAACAAAGAAGAAACCAAATAAATCTTTTGAAATATTGCGTTTAAAACGCTAAAAAATCATAAAATAAATATAATCAAGATAAATACTAAATCCGCACACTTATGTTGTATCTTATTTGTTATCTGCTGCGCAATTGTGTCGCCTGCCTACATCCTAAACGTCTTTTATAATAAAATATTACGAAATCCCACAACCGAATTTGGAGAAAAGGAAGTATACAAATGGTTTTTGGTATGACCTTTATTGTTCTTCAAAGATTCTGATTGTTCTTAATAAGCAAATGGTTGTTTCTCACACAATTGAAATAATGGCGTCTTTCGCGACATGGACATCTGTAGCTTCTGATGGAAAAGAATGCACTTCATTTTTAAATTTACAGATTGATGTTGGATTTTGAGTGACCCACATTGGTGTTTCGCTACTGTGCACTAATTATTCAAAGATAAGGTGAGTAATATGTGCTTTCAGATAAGTTTTTATGATTTGTAAATAATTTGTGAAAATGTCTTCTTTAAAACGACCTACAATTCGTAAGCTGCGCAGTTTTGAGTCATCCGTTATATTTACTTCAAAATGTGGCAAGTAAAATCAAACAATTGACTTTTTTTAGAGTCAAAACTAATCGTCAAAAATTTCGGAGTCGAGATTTTGAAGAATCTCCATTTTTCAAATCTCCCTAAGTTCAAAAAATATATATTTGTAAAATATCCGTCTATGTGTCTGTGACAAAGATAAGTATCGAATGCTTTGTGATAGACCGTTGAAATTTGGTATACGGTCTTTATATCACATTTACTGATTTGTATTAAAATTTGAGTAAAATCTGCTGCGAGGAAATCTGTCTGTCCTGCTATTCGAATGTAAGTTATCAAGATAATTACGAAACGAAGAGAGCTCTGTAGATAAGATTCGCTATATAGATTTAATATCTACAGTGAAGACAACTATAATTTTTTTTAAGCAAATCCAACTACGGATTGATTGTTTGACATTTTTAGATACCTATGTAAACGCGATAATTCAAAAATACAAAGGCAAATAAATCAAATTTGGTATGGGATGTTGTGACTACTAATGTAGCTTTTGTGTCAAATTTTTGCTTCAATCGGTAGAGAAAAATGTGTCTAAAATAAAAATTCGATTTTTTGATAGGTTTAATTGCCAAATAACTCAATGATGACATGATAAATTAAGTAAAAAGTACTACAGTTAATATTTTCTAACTACTGCAAGCCAATAAAACATTCCTTGGCACGACCTGTTTATTACAGAATATGAGAGAAGTTTTACTAGTTTGTGGGGAGATTATAACAACTAAAGAATCAATCTCTTGATAGACGAATGAAATTTGAATTAAAATTTAGCACTGTATTATCTTCTGATAGCATTCCAAGGGAAAAATTATAATGACAGTAATAGATTTATGTTTCTATACTTCTTTCTGTTTTCATTAAAAGCTTTAATTACCAAATTCATTGTTCCCTGATTTTTATTTAATGTTTGTATTTTATCCAATTTATCTTCGCTTCAATGAATTCCGGAAAGATTGTATTTTCTCAACTTAAAAACCGGAATTTTAGAAACACCTGAATTGAAATATGGAATATAAAATTACTTAATATGTTTTGTAGTGAACTTAACTTCATTGTGAATCCAATTATTGATTATGTTCAAATTTTACTGCGAAACTACACTGAAGTGACAAAAGTCATGGGATAGCAATATACAAATATACAGATGGCAGTAGTATCGCAGCGAAAAAGTATAAATGCGCAGTTCGTTTTCCAGAGCTTTCATTTGTGTTCAAGTTATGCATGTGAACATGTTTTTCGTGATTTATGGCGGCACGACGAGAATTAACAAACTTTGAATGTGGAATGTTAGTTGGAGCTAGACGCATGGGTCATTCCATTGCGGATATCGTTAGTGAATTCAACATTCCGAGATCCACAGTATCAAGAGTGTGCCGAGAGTATGAAATTTCAGGCATCACATCCCATCATGGACAGCGCAGAGGGCGACTACCTGCACTTAACGACCGAGACCGCCGACGTCTGTGTAGAATGGTCAATGTTAATAGACACGCAACACTTCGTCAAATAACTGCAGGAATCTATGTGGGACGTACGAGGGACGTGTCCGATAGGACTGTGTGGCGAAATTTGTCTTCCTTGGGCTATGACAGCAGAAGACCGACTCGAGTGCCTTAACTGACAGCACGACATCGCCTGCAGCGACTCTCCTGGGCTCGTGAGCATATCGACTGGTCCCTAGACCAGTGGAAAACCGTGGTGTGGTCAGATGAGTCACGATTTCAGTTGTTACGAGCTGATGGTAGAGTTCGAGTGTGGCGCAGACCCCACGAAGCCATGGACCCAAACTGTCAGCAAGGCACTGTTCAAGCTGGTGGTGGCTGCATAATGGTGTGGGCTGTTTTTACATGGCATGGACTCGGTTCTCTGGTGCAACTGAACTGATCATTGACTGGAAATGGTTATGTTCAGCTGCTTTGCAGATCACTTGCAGCCATTCATGGACTTCACAACACACACAACGATGGGATTTTTATGGATGACAATGCGCCATGTCACCGGGCCAGAACTGTTCGCGATTGGTTTGAAGAACATTCCGGACAATTCCAGCGCATGATCTGGCCACCTAGATCGCCCTATATGAATCCCATCAAGCATTTATGGGACATCAACGAAAGGTCCGTTCGTGCCCAAACTCCTGCACCATCCACACTTTCACAATTATGGACGTCTATACAGACAGCATGGCTCAATATTCCTGCAGAGGACTTCCAACGACTTGTGGACTCCATGACACGTCGAGTTGTTGCACTTCGCCAGGCAAAAGGAGGACCGACAGGATATTAATAGTCATCCCATGACTTTTGTCACTTCAGTGTATAACTGCTTCATTGCAAACGATTCTATTGAGTTTTCATAGATTATCATATTTTTAGAAACCCAACATTATATATCTTAATTTCATATTAACGAAAGTAGTGGAAATCATAGTAAAAACTGGGCAATATTTATTTTATATATGATAAATATATCAAGAATTGCTATTTTCTTTTACTTAAGCCTATTTTTATTTTTTTATATTTAAATGCTTTAATAATTCTTTTATATTTAAATTATTTAACATGCATGTGGGACAGACAAGGAAAATAATTCCTTCGAGGAAATATTTTATGAGGGATGACCTAAAATAATTTTTAATTTGTGGAATATCGATTTAAAATAACTCCAGCAGCTAGAAATATTCTATATCAAATTATCTTTGTTAATCCATACATCCTCAGAAACAAATGGTAAACATCAGAATTGATTCCGTTCTATATTCGACACTGATAATGTGACGCATCATTTAACAGCCGGAGCATCGAGCCATGTCTAGTTTATTAAAACAGTACTACATCTGATTATTTGTAATATTCTGTCTCATAATTTTATATAAACAAATCATTAAAAACTTTTTTTTTTTACTTTTCGAGAATAAAATTATAGTGAAAAAACTCGTTTTATTATGGTCCCAGTTAACGAGTTGTTGTTTAATCTTAAACAATGAGACGCAATTTTGCGTGAAGGATGATGGTCATAGCTTTTTAACTGTTGAAAAAAACTTTCTGAGATTCTTCGGTGTTCGGATAAAATATTCAAAGCGAATGGAGAAATATAAAAAAAATAGAAATCCATATAAATAAAGGACCAAACTATTAAATGGGACATCAGAAAAAAAAATTGAAATAATATAGAACAAGTAATATAAATTTAAAAAAAATTTAATTCCTACTTAGACCAACAATTTTTTTTAAATTTTGGTTACTTGTTATTAAATAATTATCACAAAATTATTAAGTATTAAAAATATTGAGAAATGAAAGGAAATTAAACATTTTAAGACATTTTGACAATTTTTTTCTGAAAAGTGTTTCAGAAAATAATGAACGTTTTCAAAATTTCTCTTTTTCTGATTTTCTCAACATTCTCAAACTTCTCAAAAAACAAGTGATAAAACTTTAAAAAAAAAATTCAATTCCTACTTAGGTCAACTAAGAATTTTTTTATATTTTATTTTAGTTACTTTCCATTAAATAATTATAAAAAAAAATTAAGTTTAAAAAAGTTATTGATTTTTGCAAGAATCGAACAAGCATTCTTCACCTTCACGTGATAAACATAAATCCTTGCATTTTGCCGATTGAGCTACTGCCTGTTGATCTCAATTTTCCTTACAAACAGCTAAAATTCTAATTAAAGTATTAAAAAATTAATATAATTTAATTAATGAATTAATATTTGAAAAAAACTATATTAACATCAAGTGTCATCTACTACAAGTTTTTAAAAATGTTTTTGAACTTGAGTGGATGAATAAAAAGTATTTTATCAACGATTGAAAATTTGAACAAGAATATATATATATTTAAGGAGAATGTAAACTAGTAGTAGGCACTGAAAAATAGTATTAAAAGTATATTCAATATAAACAAAGATAAATTGGCATACTTCACGGTCAGTTATTCCTTTTGTGTGTCAACAGCTAGATACAGTTCGGAAGTAGCCCTATTTTATTCATTTCCACTTTATTATTGAAAACAGTTTATAATGTGGCATTCAAAATTGAACAATCGTATTCTGTTAAATACTAGACTATTTTATTAGTAAATTTTTAATCATTTTCTTCTTTGTCTGTCTGCTCAGTGTAAATTAAATTTTTTAATTGATTATAAATTCTCAATGAGTTAGAGACTTGAAATTTTAAGCATAGTTCAGAAATGACTGACAATACAATAAAAACTCGCTTTCTTGTCTGTCTGATAAATATAAATTTTGCATTGAATTAAAAACTTTAATTGCCGACCGATGGCGCCATACCAAGTCGTTTAGTAGTCGGGAAGTTAGTTTAAAATCGATTGCAATTTCATTGATTCATTAAATGTAACTGAGTGTCAGATTCCTGATGTTTTGCTACTTGCAAATAATTATAGGCGGAATATCATTCAGTCCCGGTTTGAAGACGAAGCTGAGTGAAATAAGATCATTTGAATTCTACAAATATTGATAATTCAGTTCTATAAATATTCAGAAGCGAATATAATCTATACGACCATTTATCGATATAAGCTGATCATCATTTATGAAAAGAAAGAAATTTCATGCATAGTTCATGATTACAGATTCATATGATTTTGTATATTCATCATTTTTATCACAACTTTTGCGTTGGAAGCTTGTCTTCTAGAATAATTTTTAACATATAAATTACGAATAAGATTTCCTCCGGCAAGTAAAAAATAGTTGAAAAGAAAATTTTCAAAAAAAAAAAATCTTTTCAATTTTTTGCCTATATAATTCTTAGTTACGCATTAATCTTTAGACTGAATCGCTTTTTTTTAATATAACGATATTGTATATTAGAACGAAATTTTAATTGCAGACAAATAATTACATTTATGATATTTTGTTACCTGAATACGTATTTATCCCTAAATTTTATTAACAAAATAATTTGAATATTTCAAACATTTCATTTATGGTTTTGAAATACTAAATATTTCTTGTAAATCTAATATGAAGAAACCGGGAGGGAAATACAAAGTAGTCATTATTTCGACCTACTTGTTTTAGAATTAAGAATTATCTTGAAATGTTTCCTTTAACTAATTTGAATATAAAACTTAATAAATTTGAAAAATATTGACATAAAAATTAAAAATACACCTCAAAGGTAAATAATTTAATTAATTTTCGTAATTATTTGTCTGTCTGGTTTCAAAAATGAATTTTAATTCCAGCAATCTTGCATTAATAATTATCTTTACTTTACAAAATATGAGAAATAAGATCCGTCAGTTATCATATACTACGAATGAATTATTAGAATTCTGATTTAATTTAAAATAGCGTTATTAAATGAACCACGCATAAACAATTTAAATAGGCAAGACTATGCTTTAGTAATTGCTTAAAGTAATAAGTAATTGCTTTAGTAATTAATTATTCTATGCCTCAAAACATTAGAAAGTTTTTCCTTCACCTTTTTAATTAAAAAAAAGCATCCTTATAGATTCAAATTCATTTAATAAATTTTGAAAATACTTATGTAAGAAAAACTAATCAAAATTAATTTATCGCCATTATATGTCAGTCCTATTTCCAAAATCAATTTTAAATTCAGCAATCTTGAATTAAGTATTATCTTTAATTTACAAAATAGGAAAAATAAAAAGATTCACCTATCACCATAAACCAAAAAATTAATGGTAAAAATATTCTTTTTTTAAAGTTTGAAAAAAATTATTAAATGAGCCATGGTGAAACAATGTAGAGAGGTAAAAGTCTATTACAATAACTACTTAACGGGAATTGGAACATTAGAATTTTTTTTCCACTTTTTTCAATTTCAATAATAATAATAATTATCGATAATGAATACGTAGAACAATCTCGGGGAATAAGTGCACTCATTGAAGGAGAAATTTATGAAAAATTCCTCAGAAATGTACCACAAAGTAGTAAACAGGGATAGTTGCAGAAAAAATGTAAATAAAGGAGATATGAAACCACGTGCGGGTAACATAAACCTATTATCTACTGATAAAAAGAAGATTGTTAGGGAAATTGAGGAAGAAATTTAGCTAATGGGATCCAGAATCTAGACTTGCTAAGCAGACTATTAGATTTGCGTGGAAAAAAATGAATGCGGGTTTTCTCAAAGTGGTGTACCTTGTAAATGGCATGCCGCATGCTAGCTATTAACATTTTTTTTCGTGGTAGAGACTGAAAAATTAGATCAAACTTGCACTGACAAAAGCAGTTAACGGAGGAATGGCATTTAAGCTAGAATTTCGGCCAACGGCTTCTTTTTAACTTTAGTTTTGTGATTAATACGTACGTTTAAATCCTAAGATGGTATTAATAACCTTTTTGTGTGAATTTAGAGATATGGATTTGAATTTTTAATTTTATATTCATAAGATTTCGCATCGTTTCCAGCTTACAATTTAGATTGCAATGCCTAATAAAATTGAATACAATTTTAAAAAATGTTATTATTATTTATATTTCCCAAAACTATCTAAAATTGCTTGTGTAGCTGTTACATTACTATATCTTCTCTATTGGATAATAGATGACTCATACCTGAGTAGGTACTCATCCCATAGTGCATTGCGATTGTAAATAATGAGATGAAATGCTGTTCTGTAGCGGTCGAGCGTTTGTGTGTTGTCTTGTCTTTCATGTTTTGTGTGAAATGTGATCATTAAATAAATGCTCCCTAAAACATTTGTCCACTTTCTTCCATTGGACGGATTATAAGGATCATCATTCCACCACGCTTGAAGATTTTGTTTTCCAAAATTTGAGTACATACTTTCCATTTTTTAAGTGCTATTTTGTGGAATGAATTTTCTAATGAAGGCAAAAATAATTAATAAAGAAATGTCATAGTTTAAAATATTGTTACTTCATCGTTCTTTCGATTTGCTGGATTAGCGTTCTGTTTAGAAATTAACCAAAGTTTATTTTAGAAAAATATAACATACGTGAACTTGAATTTTTATCTGGTGGCAAGACATGAACGGCCTTTTTCTGTATAAATTTTTGAATATTACATATATAAAAATATTATGATGATTTATTTGAATATCTGAGTATTACATATTAGATATGAAGCAATGGTATTAAATATCAAAATAATATCTGTATAACTAAGAGAATATTTTGAAAAATGTTCTTAAAAATTGTGTCAATTTAACTGTCGAATTAACATCTAATACATTAACACGTTATCACCTTCTCTTGAATTAGCAAGAGAATAGACAGAAATATAAAGCATATTAAATTTTTCTGAATAGTTTTTTATTCCATTTCTTTTATCGACAAAAGAAATGGAGCACTCCCTGTTTTTATTTTCATCATTACATTTCCCCAAATTTGATGTCGATGAAAATTATTCAAGGAGAAGTTTGTTTAAATCGATAAATTGATTAACCTAGTAAAATTAGGGACTAACAGTTCAAGAATGTTGCGAACATTGGAATGAAATTTGATATACATACATTAAATAGCCTGCTGAATCGACTTCTTAAAAACTATCGATTTATACTCCGAAAACATTTTGGGATAATAAAGAATTATGCATGTTAATTAACCCGACTTATCATTTAGTATGCCTCAGTATATACCAGTATATGCCTTAGTATTATTGTGAAACTGCGAAAATAAGTAGCAAAATCATAGAGGTATTCTTTTTTGTTGTTGCCAATGTACCAATCTTTCTTAAGTCTTATATCAAATGGAATGATGTTCAGAAGAGCAGGATGAGAATTATCAATTATTCTCTCAAATGAGTTTTTTAAATATTTTCAAACATCGCCTGATTTGAGAAAGCATTTCAATAAATATACCATAAAATCAAGATAGGCACATCATTAAGTAAGTACATAGTCAGATCGTTTGATATCGTTTTCACTATACTTTGAAATATTTTATCTCCAATTTGTAGCAACATTCTGATAACTACTCTACTCATAATAAATACTCATTATTAGTAACAAACCTCAGAAAAATATTCAAATAGATTTAATATCTAAAACGTTAATTATATTTAAACAAAACTTTGTATACTAAGATGATCTAGATAAAGCTGAATTTCTTCAACAAATTTCTTTAGTTAAATAACTTTGTACTCTTCAAAATGATGCTTTGGAAAACAAAATTATATGAAATAACTTAACAAATGGGAACGTCTATTGATGGTCTAAAAATAAACCCTAAATAGAGTCAATTTTTCGACATGCAAAATTTAAATTGATTTTTTCAATAAATTCGTTTGCAAGGATAAGCACAATCAACTGTACAGAAAAAAAAAGACCAAAACAAAAACCATACTTTAAAGACCTGAGAACTTTGTTCCGCACCATATATTTCCACCAAGACAAAACAAAAATCCTTCCTTGCTTCATTAAAAAAAGATCCTAAAGTGTCACATGTTGGAAGGGGCTATTATTATCGATCGTTTTAAGTGTTGCCAACTCTTTTTTTAAAGATCGCGTCGTCTGGTCAATAAAAAGTCTTTGATTCCGGATTGAGATGCCGTTTCGGTTCGATCGAATTCAGAAATTTACGTCTGAGGAAATAAAATTGCTTCATTCTGTCTATCTTTTCACGCGTCCTTGGGCTTTCAAACTAACTTGGCGAATTTTTATTTAGCTATTCGGACATTAACTTATCTTTTTTTAAACTTGTGTTTCGATCATAGTTGAATCGAAAGAAGATATAAGGGGGATAATGGAATCTTAGTTAGTGTCAAAAATGTAATTAGGTTGTAAGTATAGTTTTTGTAAGAAAAAAAATGAATAAGTATTTTTTACTGAGTAATATCTTTAAGGATGTCTGGTTAGTTATATAAAAATGTTTCATCAATAACGAAGTAAACAGAAAACGATTACATGGTTTTTTTCTTGTAAGAAAACATTTGGATTTAGAAAAAGAACGTATTCTAAAGTAAATTCTTCGGGTTGTTTTTCCGGGTTTAATGATTTTATAATCATAGAGGAAATTTAACAGAATATTAACCAAAATCGTCTTTTAATTTTTATTTAATTTGAATAAACTCAGCTATTTGAAGAAAATAATCATAATTGAACATTAATTCGAACTTAATTCACGAAACTTAAAATATTAATCAATATTGATCAATGAATAAATATCAATCGATATTGATTGTAAGATATCAATCATTATTGATTACTTTTCTTCTCAAAATGCTGATTACAGAAGCCTTTTATCCTTTATGCTTTATTTTGATTGCGAATCAACTTTTCCGTATATCAAATAAAGGAAAGAAAGTTATTAAAATTATCTAAAATTTTTATCCCAAGATTTTGGAAAAATTTATATTTTACTTCTCCTTAAAATTTCAGAAATTAGTTTTGGGAATTATGCTTGTCTTTTTATCTTTGAATATCTATATACGTGAATATCTACGTGGACGCAAAATCAAGCTGTATTTGTTAATCGCGGTTTGGCAACACTTGCCAAGGAACATCAGCACGTGGTTTAATACAATTTCAAGTGAATTCCATTCTTGCATCGGTATGAAAATTATTTAAACAACAACAAAAAAATTAATGAACAAAATTTTTTACGATGAGTTTAAGTCTTGCCTATCGATTTTAAAACCAAAAAGAGAAGACAAGTAGATTGAAAATGCTCAAGAATCGTTCATAAGAAGATCCAATTGTAATCAACGAGATAGTGTTAAAGCGTTTATGTGTAAGAAGTGAAGTTTCCGAACTACAGGAACATAGTTGTGGGACTGTTAAGACTCTTTTCTTTTTTCCAAACACGTTACTGGGATAAGAAGTAAACTCAAATGGCAAATACATGAGATATTGCCATGATAAAAATTTTTTTGAATATCTGTTGAATCCACCGGAAATATTGAAACACTTGCTGATGAGTGATTCAATGGAAGAAAGAAACTATCGGAAGCATGTAAGAGAATTTGCATTCTTGAGGATCATTAGATCCGTAGACGCGTAACACAATCCCCAGATAAAAGTGTACACTCGCGTCTGGAAGTTGTTACATGGCTTATGAACTCACCATCACAAGAATATAATTCTGTTTTAACCTTTGCTTCAATGGAATAGGGCCATATCTGTTAACAAAGAACTCTGATGCAGGAGATTTTTGCGAATGTACTTTTTGCCTTACCTTTTTTTTCTTTCATCGTTTTATCATATTTTGGAATAAATTGAATCTGAATATATCTATAGCTAGATTAAAGTGTAGTAAAGGCGAGCGAGCAAAGCGAGAGGAACTGCATTAGCAGTTCCTGGGAGTTGGCGAGCATAAGAGAACAAGGGAATGGAGTTCTCCTAGTAACAGCTAAAACACATTACGAATTTAAAAGGTTTAAGTTTATAATAAAGTCTTTACAATAATTTTACAGATTTCACCGCATGTCAAATGAAAACTGTCTGAAGAAAGTTGTCTATTCGAATTCAGGAAAAAGCAATAATTACAAAATTTTCAAAGTTAGAAGGATAAAATCTTTTTCACAATTCCAGCATTCGAAATGTTGGTTGATCTGTATGAAATTTTAAACCAAATCCACCACAAGATTGATTGCCTGTCAGGCTTTTCATTTGCATGCATGTAAATACAATAACTCAAAAACGCAATAATTTCTACGGTAACTGTATTATAACTCTACTAAAATGAGAATTATTAATAATCTTATCACACATTTCTTCATCCAGTATTGAATGGAAATTTGATTATTGTTTTTATCTTTCTAGCTTTTAAGGTTCACCAAGAGCTTATATTTATTTATTTTAATATTTATTCTTAGGTATATCATAATTTTCATAATAAAATGAGGGGAATGTTGATTTTTTATTGTAAGCATTTAAGCATGCAATGTTGTTAGAACTGTATTTTTAAATTCATACAAATATTGTCTGTCAGTCGATTCATTTTCGTACATATAAATACAGTAACTCAAAAATTTAATTTTTGCTGTAACTGTACTCTGTTGTTCAATCTACTGTAATGAGAATTATTATTAATCATATCACATTCCTTCATCCAGTACTGAGTGGCAATTTGATCATTGGATTTATTTATCACACAAATTTTCTGAACTTTTAAAGTACTCCCGGGAGTTTTATATACTTTCATAATTTTACTTCGATATACAGCAATCTTCATAATGATACGAAGTAAAATGCTTATTTGGGGTTAGGTGATTCGTTGGTATGGTCTGGCTTCGGAATCTGACGGGTTCAGGCTAGAGACCCGATTCAGTAGAAGAACCATCGTATAAGGGGGTCTAGTGCACATTATGTTGGAGCCAAACGATATCTTGCTGGTGTGGTGTAGAAATTTCGGAGAGGGGTGTACCAGCTCATGTGTCATTCTCCTCACCTGATCGCGGTCAAAGTTACGAGGTCGATTCCAGAATATTCCTCCAGTGCTGCTTTAAAAATGGTACGCTAATATAACTGAATTGAATGGAGCAAATATAATTTTATTAATGCATGGTTCGTTAACATAGATAATTCTTCGTTCGTCAACAAACCAACTTTCAGAGTTTTAAAGAACATAATAAAATCCCTCAGTTTTGTATTGCATTCAAATCTGACTTATATTATGAAACTGCTTACAAAGTTTTATCATCCAATTAATGTTTTAGGTTTCTTTCCGTTGAATAACATTAAAAAATTACAATAATATAAAAAAGTATCTATTTATAAATTTTATAAAACAATCTTATTATATGTTTTGTGTATGAAATGTTACACTTTTCTTAAGATTCAAATACTTCCCTAAATTTTTGAACCAGATAGAGTTTTCCTCCAACAATCATCACTTTATCTTCCTCTCCTAGTTTCTGCATCTTTTCCATTCTCTTGTCATTTCAAATTGATTTTTTTTTTGTTCAGTGAAAGATTATGCTTCAACAGATCCCTTTAATTAGAGGATACATTTGTTTTATCATCGTTCATCTCTTTTTCTTTCTTTCTTTTTCGACTTATTATCTCCTTTTCTTTATCTCAGCGCTCGGCTGCATTTTCCTAGTAATGCAATCTCATTTGTGTTGCCTCGTCAAGAGCAGCGAGGTATTTAGCAGCTGATAACAGTATGTCTTTGAACTCGTTGTGCACAAGAGAGATGAGTTAAGATACAGTTTTAGATGAAAGCGCTGAAAGGTGATAGAGAATGTGTTACATTTAGCCATTCTCGCCTTTTTTATTTACTTACAAAGTTTCTCATTTTAATGAAGAAAATTGATATATTATTTTTCCGCTCACTTTTGGATATTTTAAATTTTTGGATCCAAATTTTGAAATAAATATTCAGTTTGAAACAATTTTATTATCTAAACGTTAAGGACCTGCAGTACAACATTCGACTATTGGTTCTCTATTATCCAGTTTCCGTATTATCCGGCATCGTTTTCTTTTATTGAAATTCAACGCGGAAATCTTTGACAAGATTGCATTAATGCTAGACATTACAGAATGCACTTTAAATATGAACAGTTTTTATCTATTAACTTGCTTTTTCTCAAATAAATTCTTGAAACGTGCTATGCGGTATATAAACATATATAAAACACCTGTGCAGAACCTTCTTTTTAACTTAACCCGTTATCGGCATGATTCACTGAACCCCGACCTCATTCACATCCTATGAGGCTTGAGATATGTAAAAGACTTAAGGAGGCACAATGAAGAGGGCAATGAGAAAATAGTACTGCAACAGTGAATTTTGGTATAAAAACTTTTTTCTTTTGGTATCAGTGGTGGGCCGTGGTGTCCTGGTGGTAAGGTTTCGGCCTTGGATCCGGAGGGTTGCAGAGTCGAGACCGGAGTCTACAGAAGAACCGCCGTGTAAGCGAGTCTGGTGCACTTTAAATCCGTCGGGACCAAACGCCTTCCCGTTGGTGTTCTGTGGAAGTTTGTTGAGAAGGAGGGGAACAGATCAGGTGTCGTCTTAGTTAACTGACTGTGGTTGAAAATTACGAGATCCGACCTAAAATAACCCTAATTTTGCTTCAAAATGGGACGTTTAATATAACTAAACCAAACTGGTATCAGTGGACATAGAACTCTGGCCTATCTGGCTTTTTGGTTACCCGACTTGACCTTGAGCCACATTAGGCCAAATACTTAAGAGTGTACTGTATATTAGAATTCAATTAGGCAGTTTATTGCATTTTTGATTTACAGGGTTTAAATGTAGACAAATATACATACTGATAGACAGTCAACCCTCTGATGCATGTAAACAAAAATATGTTCAGTTTGACAACATTAACGTGCCATTTAAAGGAACACTAGAGATGTTTTGAATCCACATGCAATTTTGAATCGAAGGACGACATTTGAGATGGCACCCACCTTTTCATCTGCTGACAGCTGATAAAAAGGTCATCCTTCGATTAAAAATTACTCGCACTCGTTGTGCATAGGACATAGTGTTAGGATACATTTGATGTAAAATCTGAAAGGTGATTGTAAATATGCCACATTTACCCATCGGGAATGCATCCTCTTATATTTCTTATTTATGTACAAAGTTTTTTTTTAATTTAAAGAGGAAAATAGATTTTTTTCCTCCTATCAATCTTGTATACAGTATATTCCCCAGGAATCTGGCCTAAAA
This sequence comes from Argiope trifasciata, assembly GCA_026543055.1. Taxonomy (NCBI): domain Eukaryota; kingdom Metazoa; phylum Arthropoda; class Arachnida; order Araneae; family Araneidae; genus Argiope; species Argiope trifasciata. Next base: position 51,232 of record JAPMOQ010060681.1, read on the forward strand.
GGGCTAAAAGGTAAGACGGATAACAAAAAAGCTGGATAGGCCCGAGTTCTAGTAACTCATTTATTTGCTCCCCGAAACTAGATACGTTATTTTTATACCAAAAATTCCAGCTATAAAGCATATTTTCTTGCTTCTTGTTGAGTACTGAAACCTTCATTTATCTAAAGCCAAATAGAATGTGAAAACGGTTCGGTGAATCATAAAAGCAGTTGCCGGCTTTTGCTGTTAAAACAGTGTCTAGTCGCTATATAGTGGGACTAGATTATATATATATATATATATATAATTTCAGTGTTCAGATTATATATAATTTCTCCTCCATATTCACTACACCCATTTTTCGGTTATCACATATATTTTGAATATTCACTGTATTACACTTAAAAAATCACCAAGCTTACCTTAAAAGCAATTTATGAATACTGAGCAGTTATAATCAGGAGCAGCAGCAACAATCAAGACCCGTTACAAGAGAACGAAACAATGAACAACGACCAGAACGCTGTTGTTTTCCAGTCATAATTTGCATTTTGCAAACGACACGTAGGAGGATCGAAACAGATGCCTGCTTCCAATGTGTTGGCAATGTTGCCAAAGCAACACCTTGCCTTTCTCATTTAATTACGACAAAAGAATGTTAGGCCTGATAGTACGGAAGCAGGATAGTTTCTAACCGGATTCTCGGGAGTGTATCGTACCTCTTTTCTTGTTTTCTTACAAAGTTTAAACAAAGAGTTTCGGTTTAGTGATGAAAGACCCTTTTTTCTCACCCCTCACTTTTGAATATCTTGCATTTGAATGATTGTATCGAAAGTTTGGAACACTCAATTTAAATAAAAATTTTACAATCTAGGTATTAATTATACAAATTAGAATACCATTATGTCGTGTATTGCATTTTTGATATAGCTGGTTTACATGCACACAAATAAACATACTTATAGGCAGCCAACCTTTTGATTCATATAAACAAAAATATGTTCTAATGCTTAATACAGAAAAGAAAAGAAAGAAAAAAAAAAGCTATCTTATACTCCTGTATCCGTAACCATTGAAGTCACTGAAGGACTTGATAGGGCATGTTACGGGATCTTTATTAGGGCCCAGAATTTGTACAGAAGAAAAAACATGTACAGAATTTACAAATGTACACGAAATGATAATATGAAACTGTTTACAATGATTACCTACTTAAAAGTATTACAGAAAAAGTATCTGGAATAAAAATATGTAGAACTATATTTTGAAAAAAAGAAAATCTCTGTTACCGTTATTTGTATTGCATTTTTTAACTGAATCATCATCTACTATGTTATGATAACAATTGCAATAATCAAACAATTCATGTGTTTTTTCATATATATTTTTAATGTATTATTACTCCAGACAATACATTTACAACACGTTTGAAAGCAAATTTAGAGTTAGTTTGAGACGGATATCATAATTTTGAACTAAATGGCGAAATTTGAGATAACAACTCCCTCTTCAATCTTCCATATCATACCAGTGGAAGGAGATTTAGCTCCGAAAGATTTAAAATTACCAGATTCGTTTAACTGGTGGTTCTTTGTTGGAATCATATCTCAAACTTTGTACCCTCCAATTCCATAACCGAGACCATACTATCAAGCCACAAAAATGAAAATATGACACGGATTTCAATTCTGATAGTAAAACAATGAGTGAAATTTCATCCGTTTAGCTCATGGCTTTCCTGAATTATTATGACCATGAAATATGTTTGAAATTTACAGTTTTTCTCTAAAATAACATAATATATTTCAATCTCTCAAGCTATTGCATTTTTTTAGTATTGATAAGCAAACATATGTAACTCCGATACACCATTTTGGAATCAGAGAGCTTTAAATTATGAAGATTTTAAAGTAAAAAATCGATCCGTCTATTTTTTAAAATTGACATTATTTTTTCATATATTATATATTTAAATTAATGATTACTGCTATGAACAATTGAATATGAATGAATAGGAATGGAGTAATCATCATGAATAGGAACACAATATTAATAGAGCACAAGATAAATTGCTTAACAATAAATATAAATTACAAAATTCCGTAATATGTACTTAAAACTTGAAAAGTATATCATAATTCTTATGTTTCCATGATATTACCAAGTATCTATATTTAATATTTAAAAAAGTTTTCAAAATATTTCTTAGAATATGGATTCACTTGTAGTTATAATAAAATAAATGCAGTTAATGAAAAATATTTGCTTTGCATATTACTATTGGTAATGCATTAATCAAATTTATTATGGCAATATATTTGGCAAATTTACTGATAAAACTGTTGAGAATCTGTGTATTCTGATTTAAATAACGGTAAAAGTTACACAAAAATTATCGTCTGCTGGAATATTTTCATTTATTTTTCTAGAAAATTCAAGTAGAAAACCGTTTCAAAGAATTACATGTTAGAATGAAGGATTTTACATCTTATTTTAGTACAATAATTACTTAAATTATTTACAGATTATTATTTCGGTTTTTTATTAAAAAATTCAGATTTCATCCAAAGTGAAAATGTTAAAATCTCTATCAGAACATTATTATAACATTTATAAATTAAAATTATTAAAAGGGCAATGGCAACGAAATGGAATTTTCTGAGATGTGCTTTTTTAGTTCTTGTGTGATTCTTGTTTATCTTGCAGCGTATGCCAGTATAAAGTTTTTCAGACTTAAAATTTAGATTGAGGTTTAAAGGAGCGATTTAAATCGTGTCAGTGTCTTTCTAAATTTTTAGTAGATTCTAAAAATTAAAGCTTACTAAGCTATTGTTTTGTCTTATATCTTTTATATTTTTTTCATGTTTGTAGATTGAAATGAAAGATAATTCTTTAACTAATCGGCCTTCTTAAAAATAGATTTTTGGAATAATTTATTGCATTTTTCATTATTGAATTCATTGTTCTTAATTCAAAAATATTTTTTGGCACCAAAATATTTTCGAAATTTCAAACGAAAAGCAATGGGAATTTTCATGCTTTGAAATTTCAGTTTTGAAAATTATAAATGGGAATATCTAAAGCAATTTATTGAAGTCATTATCTAAAGTCATTTACTAAATAATTAAAAAATTATTAAAAGATGAGAAGCAAGAAGTGTGGTGTGTCTATAAATGTGGTGAATTTTAAGCATGTAAGCCCATAATTTATTATTAAAACAAGTTACTGTATATTTTAAATGTATTTGTCTCAAAACTGATTTTTACTCCTTTGTTACTTACTTTAAATAAAATAACTCAAAATATAATTATTATATTTCTATGAAGTTTGATGGACATTGTCTTTATACTATTTTCTAGGGAATAAAGAAAACAAATTTAGATCTACCGAATAGTTTTTAATTTAAAGCCTATTGTTTGAATCATAATGACATAAATTTATTAAAAATTTCATTACAAATCTTCGAAATTTTTTTTATTTATCATTAGAACTACACGATTGTAGTTCATTCCCTAGAAAAAATTATGTAACTGTTTTTGGTATAAGTGTTGTTAGGATGAGAATAATAGTTTTTTAGAGTAGTCAATTTGAAGTTTTGTTTCATAAGAATCTGCTTAAATTTTGGCAATTAAATACCAATTTTCAAAACGTTTTAATATTTATTTGAAATATTGACATCCTATTACTAATTTTGAGTAGTCTTAAACCCAAAAGTATGGATAAAGTATGTCTACATCATTTTTTTCTGAAAAAGTGTTCCGTGCGTGTTCGGATACCTTAAATGTTATTCAAACTCAAAAGTTTCTAATTTACGATATGTTTCATAAAAACTTATTTAAGTGTCATTTGTGTATTTTGTTTTTATATGCACAAAATATGTAAATTCTCCATGATATCTCAATACATAAGGCGTAATTTGCATTTCATACATTTGTAAAACAGAAGGAATCCAAATGCTTACTTGTTATTGACATAATTTCTGTGTAAAAATTCTCATAGTATTTTTAAGGATAATTTTGTATTTCGTGTTGCTCTTTCTTTTACATAAAAATATATAAAATATTTCAATTTGCTTTTTAAAAATATAAATCATTTTTAACGTGCAAGATTCATCGGCATAGAAAGGCATTTTTAGAAAATAAAACTTTGATAATTGCTAGAAAATTAACCTGGAATAAAAAAAGGCAGTATTCAGTTCTGAATTATGATTAAAATATTTGTTTTAAACTGGAATATCGCCCAATTAAGAGATATCTTTAATAATTCATTCTTTAAAACTCTGGGAATGACTTAAGTGATAATGTTCCAGTTTGATGAAAGAAAAAACATGATAGAATTTGACTTTTTCCTTGTTTTTCGTCCAGCTCTATTTTCTTTTGTAATCAATCATTCTTAAGTTTAGAGTTACCATTTTTTTTCAAATTGTTTCAAATTTTGAAAGATTTAAGTTTTATTTATCGACATTGATTGATTACAATAAGCATCTTTCTATAGGAAATAATGACGAAAAATTGCTTACAGATTACATTTATAGATAATACCAAATGAAGCGGTTTATGATAAAAATATAATTTAAATAAAATTCTTCCCTAACAATTTCAACAAAAATATTCAATCATTCATTTTCCTTTAAAAAACATTCTATTATCTGAAGACAATTTAACGACACAAGAAAAAAAGTATCATTGTTTAATATTGAAATGATCCGTCATTATTAAGAAATTGAAGACATTGTAACAGGCTTTATATGTTCCAAATACATTCTATGTTTACAAGCAAATATTTTAAGTTCAACTTTAAAGGTCTTAAAATAATTTATATTATCAACATTAAATTCTTTATAAATATCCTTTACTGACAATAATTTAACCTATATTCTTGTATTAAATTGGAACAAATTGTATAAAGTGTTTTCCTTTGTTCTGAACCATTCCCAGTCCTTTTTATAGTTTATAAAGCATTTAAATGTATTTATTTTTACCTTCGAAAATTCGCCATTCTGCGCTGTTCGAATCGAAGTTGAACGTCCTACCATTTTCCCAAGCAATTCAAACTTTTACGGCTTCATTTATTCTCCATTCAATTTGAGGAAAACAGCGCCGAAATAATTACATTCAGATTTGCATAAAACAACAAATAAATAAAATATTGTGTAAATCAGTGGTTTATCATATCAGACTCTAGTTTTTACCCATAAATTCAAATGCCGTGAACGGCGATTTTCCACTCTTAACAAAATGCGATTACCGTTTTTATTCGTTTTAATAAAGATGTTCCGTGTGTTTTCTCCTTTAACAGATTAAGTGGATTTTTTTATTCTTTTTTTTAATACTCGCGGTGGAAATCTGTTGTTATCGTTTGGTGGAAAAAATGGGTTGATGTGCGATAAAGAAATTTCTGTTTTAAATGTCATAAACTTGTTTGATTCTCACGATTAGTGTGAGCTACTGATTTTATTTTTGCGAATCTTTTTTTTTTCTTTTTCAGACCAGCATGGTAGGTGGTCAATCAATAGGGAAATTTTTTAATTATTCCATATCTAATGAGGTTAAAAATACACCTGCTGTTTTCTGGCTACAGCTAAATATTTATTCTCTGTAGAAATAAAATGGCTGAAATTTTCGAACAAAGTTATATCTTTATTACAATTAAATTTGTTTCTGTTTAGAAATTTAATTCATGCAAGCACAAATGCATGGCTGTTGTTCTAGAGGTTTCGTTTAGCTAAAAGTTTTTTAAGACATCTATTTCTGATATTAAGATTATAAAGCATGTTACCCAGCATGTGTATTATCTAAAAAAATCTATGCGATTTACGCAATGAACAAATTTTTTCCCGTTTATTCTTTCTTGATCTTTAAATTTATAAATATGATTATAAAATTATGCAAATTTAGTATTATTTTTTAACGTTTATCTTGTAGCAAAGTAAAAAACGATTTATTATTTTATTAGAACTTTTAAACTGAAATGCTTTCTTTAACCTCATAGTGTTTTTTATTATGTAAGTGAGTGGAGTATTTAAGTACAATTTAATCCAAATTTTTTACATTCTTTCTGTAAATTTGTTGTTTTGAATGTAAAATAATGACTCAAGATTCAAATTCTAATTTGTTTTCCTTAAAATGCGTATCTCTCTTTTAATAAGGGTAGAATTTTATTTTGACAAAGAAGCTGTAATTGAAACACCATTTATTTATATTACATTTTCCACTGAAGAAAGCATTTTGATATAAACATGTCTAAAATAATTTTTTTTTCACTTTTAGAACTTTATTAAAGTAAAAAAGGGGTGAGTGTAATGGAGCAAGGAAACGAAAAAAAAAAGTTCAATAATATAATTTCTTAGTATTTTGTTCTTACTTATTCATTTTGAATGCTATGCATTGTAAAACGTGCTGTGTTCAGTATCTTTAGGAGAAATTGTAGCTTCAAAGCAAAATATTTAAAAATTAAAATTTTGAAAAAATTTAGCTAGAAAGAAAATGGACACATTTGAACCAGTAAGGAAAATCTGTATAAATAATCTATATTAAAAATATATCCCTTTTAATAATTTGATTAGTCTTTGTTTCCAATATTTTTATTTAAATAAATGAATGTGAAAAGACAAGTTTAAGAAAATTGCGTAGTTAATATACCTTAACACAATATAATACGCCTAATTTAGTTTTGAATGATATTTAGCAAGTCTCAGGTTTTACTAATTAAGTTTAAAAAGAATTTTTCTGTCATTGTAAGACTAAAATTTTTTTTAGCAAAACTAGTTCAAGAATATTTATTTTAAAAGTATTTCAAGTGCAAAAAATAAAGAAGCATAAATTTTTTTTAAAAAAATGAAGTAATTCGATCCATTTTTTTATATATGAAATCAATTAAACTTATTTTATGCTTTTATATTATTTATTTAATCTTTTATATAATCAAAATTGCAGGTTATTCTCATGATTTGTGCATTTATATAAGAAATGGTACTTTCTAATATAAGATTTCTCAATAGTTTGAAACTTTCTGCATATGATATAGTCATTATTTACTCGTAGAACTTTTATTTGGTCAAGACAAATGTTGTCAACTGAAATTATCACAGCAATCATTAAGTAAATAAACGACACAATGACTAGCGTGACTCTGATTGCTGGGTTAGGCACCTCATGCCAATACAAGCCACTTTTTCGTGCAGTACACAATAATTAGAACCGAGGGCAAACCAACTATTTATCGATGTTTCCTTAAATGAGAACTGTTCATTTTGAAAATATGTGACGCAATACAAGTTTTTGAAAAGTATTTTTGATACGAGTTTGCATCCAAATCCAAAAGCAATGTAAATTCTTTTTTTTTTTTTTTGAAGAAAAAAGAAACATGGCAAAATCATTCTTTTAGATGCCATATACAGAGCGAAAAACAGAAAAATGATAATTTTACCAAATTTACTAAAGAGGAAAATAACTTTCTTTTTAATGAACAATATTTTCATATCTTCTTTAGTGTCTAATACTTCCTATTGCAATGTATAAGAATGAAACCTAGAAAAAAATGTAAGTGCAATTTTTTTTAAGCTCAAGCTTTTGAGTAAGGTGTCAGAATTGGTTTCTAAGTTTGAACCTAGAGATGTTACACGATAAGAAGTTGGGACTAGTGTTTTGCTTTTTAAACTTACCAGCGTTTGGCTTTTAAATAAAATTTTAAAAAAAACCCTGCTAAACTTGGACGGAAAGAGAAAATTAAATTGTAGTAGTTATAAAAAATCTATTAAACACATTAATAATTTAATTAGATCAGGATTATATTTAAAAACAAAAGAATTAAAATTAAATTTAAACAAAAAAAATTTAAAATTTCAGAACTCCATTTAATTACTTCATAGGTTTTCTTTTGTTTTAAACTATAATTATAATAATTTATTCATTGTTTTTAAGGATTGGGTTTCACCAAAATTTATTTTTTTGAAATAATGACCTATTTTCACGGGTGTTAAATTAATCAAAATATTTTTAGTTTTATTTTGAAATATCATATTTCAGAACTTCTATTTGTATCGCCTCTAGAAAAAAACCTTAAATGCAAACATGCAGCTCCTAACGATTATTTTTGCAAACCTTCTAAGATTATCTTTGCAATCTTAATTTTTTACTTCATCGCGATATTTGAAGTTTTCCTTTATAAAAGCTTTTTGAATTATTTAATGTTCTAATCTGTTGAATCATTGCAAAAAAGCTGTACATTCTTATTTATAAAGTTTATTTAAGCTAAATCAAAACAAATAAGAAATAAATAACTAGTGTTTAGTTTTATGTATACATTTCATTTTTGAAAAATATCTTTCATTTTATTTACATTGTATTCCCGTAAACAAGGAAAAAGTCAAATATAAATAGCTTTAAAAATGGCTTTAAGGGTAGATTAGATATAAAAAGCATAACTTAAAGCAGATAAATACAGAAAATTTGTTTTATTGATATATTGCAGTCATTAATAGATTTAGATAACGATGATAAAATCCGTTCTTGAATAATCTAATTATTATTTTGAAGAATGAATTGTTTCTTTGTTCTTTTGAGTAAGATTGTTAGGAATATTATAGGACTGATTAGACATTAGATGAAAAATTTTAACAAGTTTTTTCGCATTTTATGCTCTACCATACCATACATCTGATTAGGATAAAATGTTGCCACCTAATTATTTACATTTGTGCGCGGTTATTGGCATATTACTATTATTGTATGTGATACGTAAAAACGAATTTTTGTTTGTTCGTATTTTATGCGCTGCCATACCGCTCATCCGATGGCGATAAAACTGCCAACTCATTGCTTGCACTTGCGCAAAGGTTTTATATCACAATTATTATATCTAATATAAGCAAGTAATATTAAAAAAAATTTCAGTAATATCCTGCTTGGGTCAACAAAACAAAATTTTACTTATGCTATTTTTTGTTAAATAATTGCAACTAATGTAAATATGTATGTACATATGATATAATCACAATATTAAGAGGCAAAAGAAAATTATTTCCTGCGATCTACATGCTTCGTCACTGATAGTATGTACTAATAAATTTCTGCTGCATATCGTCACAATATATGGATTAAGTGCTGAATATCTTTGCAAGATTTGATCTCGCATTTTTCACATTCAAGTGAAAATAACTGAAATCCTTGAAATTTATCTATTTAACTAATGCCTGTTGATTTCAATTTTCCCCACAAACTGCTAAAACTCTATTTCAAGTATTAAAAATAAATTAAATTTAATGAATTGATTAATATTCGAAAAAACTGTATTAACATGCATGTCATCCACTACAAGTTTGAAAAAAATGTATTTGAACTTCAGAATGAACTTCATGAATGCAAACTATTTTATCAACGGTTGAAAATTGGTACAAGATATATATGAAAAAAAAGGAATGTTTGTATTTGATGAATTGCTCTACTGTTTATTTGATTGTGGTTCAATTTAATTGCTTTGAATCTAGAAAATCCATATTTTTCATTTGACCAGTTGCATTTTGGATGCTCATGAGTTGGACAGCCACCAAAATAATTTTTTTCTGAAGAGGGAAAAACAAAAAATATTGTCTGCCCTACAGTATATTTGAATAATAAAGTAAAAAGAGAAACAGACTAAATATTATTTATACTTCTCCATTGTATACCATTCAATTTCATTGAATGTATTCATTGTCTACAAGAAAGTAAATATCCTTCTTTCTATCATTCCAAATTGAACAAGATAGCTATTTCAAATTTCAAAAGATATTTCAAAAATTATTTCTTCTGCGGGAGCAAAGCGCCGGGCACCAGATTTTATTACAAAAATCCTTAAATTTAAATAAATAAATCATAAAATAATAATCATGTAATAAATAATACATTTTAGAAATTAATCAACTAAAATTTAAATATTTTCAGATTTTTATTTTATTTTCCGTAACCAAAGTCATGATAAATGAGTTTAATGATAAAAAATTTAATCAATTACTTTAAAAACTTATATACCATGAGTTCTTTTAATACAAGACATTTTATTGATTCTAAAAGTTAAATTTATTTTTAAAACTTTATTATACGATGCTTAATTTTATCGAAATTTATAATTATCGACAACACATAATAAAACCTACAAAAAATTTAACAATTTAAGGAAGAAGTAGTAAGCTCAAATGGTATTTATGGTATCCTAAAGCGAAAGAAAGTTACTTATCTATTTAATCTTTTTTCCCACAATTATGCTAATAGCATTCATAGAAATCTTCGCTTGAAATAATATTTCAAAACTAATTAATAACTTCGCAATCGTTTGCTCGGAAACTATGAACATATTTCGCGTACATTACAAAATGACCCGAGTTCAAGTCGTCTGAAAGAATCGGTGAAAATGTACTGCGAGGCAACTTATTCCGCTCCAGATATTAGCAAACCACAATATTACTTAATTACAAGTGAATTGCATCTGCTTAAATTGGCTGATGCTATTCGCTATGGGGAAGGTTACGCGAAAATATCCACGCCTTTTGCCTTGCAGTAGCGGTCACATTCCTGGATCTATGATTTTGAACTCTCGCTTATAATAATGATAACATTGTTTAAAGATATATGAACAATTTTCTATTATTCTTAAGGAAAACATTTATATAACAAACATTAGAATTGAAAAATTCGATTTTTTTGTGCTCTATTCTTCATTTTGTTAAAAATATCATTTGTAGATCAAATTAAAGAGTGATAAATATTATATCCATTATTGCTCTAACACTTTCAACTCTATCAGCGAAATATCAATTATCAATTCTTCCGGCTGTTAACATTTTTATACAAAAAATAAATGAAAAAAAGTAAAGGTATTTATTAGATATGTATTAAAGCTCAACCCATCTAAATTGGTATAAGAGACAAATTTTAGCCCTCAGAAAACCTGTAATTGAAAGTATCTGAAAGATGAAGATAGATCTTCGGTAGCGTTAAAAGCTTTAACTTAGTAAAATAGCATTCAAACAATGTATACATTTTAAAGTAATAAAATCCAAAGAGATATGCACTGCTTCAATATTTAAATAAATGAAGCTATTTTATTGGTAATGATGATATAGATTATGTTTTCACTATCACTTCCTCCCAATAAATCTAGGGGCGAAGATAAGGTGATTGTGATTTATGATGTTTTTTGGTGCAATAGCCATATTTCGCCATGCTGTGGCAAAGCAATATTAAAATTTAAAAGCAATGTAAACTATAAATTCAAATAATAAATTTAATTAAATATAAAACTGATAGACTGAAATAAAATCCTTCTAAAATTTTGAAGTATTGTCATTTTTTATAATTTCAGTTTTAAACCAAAAATTAAGAATTAAGGGCAATCTTGATAACAATAATAAAACATGTTTTGTACATACTAAATATAAAATCTCATAGCCTTTAAAAATTTAAAAATATTTGAGTGGAGAGAGGGAAGAGATAGGAGTTCAGTCTCAAAATACGCTAAACTTCATGTTATGAAAAGTATTACATAATAATTAAGTTTATTTATTTCAGTTATTTTTCTACTGTTCCTCTTCGATTTTTAATGGAAGTTAAATTCAGTTAAATAACATTACAATTTAAAAAGAAAATAAAAAGCAAAGTTTCAAAGCATATATTTCAATTTGCATGGCTTTCAGACTTTGAAATAGATCTTTTGTGTAATTAAGAAGGACATGAAAATGCTGATTTATTATTCTATAATCTTTCAGAACTCATTACATGTTACGAAGTCTTGAGTGTTTATTGAAATTTTTATTTCGCCTGTAAACGCATTTTTTTTCTATAGTTTCCACAGATTCGTTTATTTGATCAAAGCAAATAAATGGGAAATAGGTCATATTTAAATTTAGAATCATGGAGATGAAATATTTATTTGGTTGGAATGCATATCTACATATAAGAAAATATGAAAACCTTTAATATAAATAAGTTAAAATTTAGTTGTATTTTAAACTGTAGCTAAACGGTTGAAGCTTTCTTTCGCCCATCATTTTATTACTTTGATTAATAAAATAATATGATGCTATTGATCACCATCGGTTTATTAAAAATCGATTTAAACAACTCTAATTTTGCTTTAGTAGAAATAATGAATTTATAAAAAATCTGAAAATAAAATAATTAAAAATCTGTTTTGAATACTTGGAAAGAAATTATTATTAGCGATATTTTAAAATTAAATCTGAAAAAAGTTTGATAAAATGCTTTATTCTTAGAGGTCTTTTTAATTTTTTATTGAAAATATATTTCTCCGAATATTTGAGAAAATACTAATTATATATGATGAGTAAATCATTTAATAAATGAATGTAAAAATTCTGTGAATTTTTCTTCTTAGATATCGTGATTATTTTTATAATTTATTTATCTTTAAAATACATTATGGAGCGTTTTATTTAATAAGCAATAAAATACTCTAAGTTAAAAGTACAAATTACAAATAACAGTACAATAAAATTAACAGTACAAACAATTTATCAATAAAATTCATGTTAATAATATATAAGCGGTGTCTGTAACAATTTGCCAATTATTTAAATTTATTAATTTATTACATATATTAAAATAAACTAAAGTTTACTTTTAATAACTTAAGTCCACAATATATGCGATAATAATATTCAGAAAATGTTAGAAATATATAATTCAATAACATAGCATAATAAATAAAAATAAACTATAGCCAATGGTAACTTTTTTTAATTGTTAAATACGATTTTTTTCACTTAATTACCCTTACATTTATTATAATAAGCATTTATGCATTGTGAAGAAAGCATTCTAAGCAACATGATGAATAATTCGAATATTATTTTCTTGTTAAAACTTTTACGCTGGACTTAAAATTTAAGTACTTATTTTTCAATTGACTAAATATGATCTTCATTTACAAAATTTATTTCTTAATTACTATTATTCCTTCTTTATTATAATCTTTAGTGTATTTAAGATTCTTAAAGCTGGTATATGATATATTTATAATAGCTGAGAATTTATTGTTTTAGAAGTATTTCATGGCAGATTCATTTACATTTTGTGCAAACTAAGTAGATTAAAAGTTTAAAATTCCCAATAAAAACTTTTGAATAATTGTTTGAATGTTTAATCAGTAAATTTAAAACCCTAAAACATATCATTTGTAATATTATTATTTGGATATGATTTTATTTATTTCATAATATAATCCAAAATTTTTTAAGTTTTAAATTTAAGTACTTTTGGTTTATATTTTGTTTGATCTCCTCTTAGGTTTTATTGTTTAAAAATAACCTGTATTTTATTACCTTTTTTTATAGTGTAAAAAACATTTAGGGATGAGGAAAGCAGGAATACCTGAGCTAAAATATTTGAATTGAATTTTTATTATTATTACCAATCTCATATTATAAAGAAAGATTTCAAGACAACCTATAAATTTTCAGTGCTATCTATAAAAAACATTTTTCTTGTTGGTAATTATTAACTTATGCTATATTTAAAAAAATTGAAAGTGTGCAAAGTGAAGATATATATACATAATTACAAGTATCAGTCGCCAGTTAGTACATCTGTTCAAAGAATTCCAAAAGCGTTCATGTTCAAAATAGTAAAATATTTTGTGCCGGCAAAATAAATAAATAAATAAATAAATTTTCCGAATGAAAATCTATTATGAAACGGATATGTTTAAACTTTTTTTCCGTTATTTTAATATAAATATACTTAAAAAAGCATTTCACGTGAATATATGTTGCCTTTAAAATTAATAGTAGCCCAAGAAAAGCTAAGTTTAGTTGGGTTTTTTTCTTATAATCATTTATTTTTTCTCTCTGTCTCTATTCTAAAACATAACATTATATGAGCATTTGAAATACAAGCATATTTTTTAAATCTTCAAATAATATCAGGAATAAGACAAAATTAGAAAGTTTTCAGAGCACATTTTTTTTCTGCACACACCAAAAGGAAGATATTAAGAACACTGAATATTTGAAAATGACGACTCAGATTCCTAATTCGATATAAATTTGGTTTTATCACATCAAAATACAGAGGATATAGCTCAATCAAAATTCTATTTAGAAGAATTTCGCCCTAGTTATGTAGCAATTTTTCACCTAAAAGAAGCCATTCAGTCGACCGTGAAATGGTAACCTACTGAATAGAGAAACAAATAACTGAATTTTAGAAGATTTTTATTAGGACAAGAAATTTTTACTCAGTGGCCTTCAGCAAAATTCGGGAAGTGAAATTATCTCTTACTTTGACGTCTTCATATCTCTTTACTGGATTACTATGCTTATAGAAACAAATCGATTTCGCTCCGAAAATAGATTCATTATTATTGTGGAATAACTAGTGATGCACAAAAGATATTTTTGTTTCTAAGTTATGCACCATAAAGGGGATTTTCAAATAAAAAAATATAAAATAAATTCCAACAATATTTCATTATAATTGAAATACTCACCCAAATATAATGTCCGTAGATAAAAGCTGGTAATTTCTGCCTATAAATATCATAACAAGGTTCGCTTCTGAAAATGTTCTCCGCATTATAATTTGATGATTCCATTTTATAATTTGATGATTCCATTTTATAATTTGATTCCATTTTATAATTTGATGATTCCATTTTATAATTTGATGATTCCATTTTATAATTTGATAATTCCATTTTAATGATTTTATAATTCCATTTTAATGATTTGATAATTCCATTTTAATGATTTGATGATTCCATTTTATAATTTGATGATTCCATTTCATCAATTTATATCGATATTTGCATTTTGAAAAATTAATTTCACACAAAACAATTCTCTTATATTCATTTATGAATTTTTTTTAGTTGATTTTTTTGCATTATTTTAGAAATTTTAGAAAAGATATTATCTTTTGTACGCCATATAATAAAACTCTATATGGATTTGATAGACATAACTGAATTAAATGTTATTAAGGAATATTTAAAATTCCTTTATTGCATTTTCACTCCATTTTTTGTAGGATTTTTGTATTGTTATTTAAACCACTCAAATCCTATTAATTTAATTTTGCTTATTAAAAAGAATTTCGATAAAATTATTTAAATTCTTTTACAAAATTTAGCCATCCTAAAAATTACAGAATTTTTTTATGTATCATATTTCAAGGCCTTGAAATTATTGAAATATAACTTGTTTATTTTTTACGTTCTGTATCTATTTCACTTCAACTTACAGTATTTTATGAGGGTGACATTTTTATTAACCTCCTTGTTGTCAGTAACGTGTTCTCTCTCGTTCATATGATACTTTTGTAGGACGACCATAACGCGCTTCAACAGTTAAAACTTCTTCAACATTTGAAAACATTTGCGCTGAATAAAGTTTATTTTGTAGATCCGAAAATCAAGTTTTACACACTAACGTTAATAGCATATAAATGATTTTATTTATTCCATAAAAATAAAAGTATTTGCAGCAGAATATAGATTATTAGTGTAATCTCCCTAAAATAACCGATCTAAACAAAATTCCCTTTATTTTTGAGGAAATTTATAAACTATAATTTTCTTCTTCCTTTAAAATATTAGTTTTTCTTTTTTCTTTTTAACAATGAGAAACTTTAAAGTTAACTACTTCCCATAAATTTATTGAAAATATCATATAGATTATGTTTAATAAAAATCGATCCATTTTGTTAATGGGGTGCAATCATGCGGGTTTGAAAAATGCACAGATATCATTGAGATAAGTAGCAACATAATTATGTAATAGTCGGTGCCAATCAACATGAAAATACTTAATAAGGTAACAGACTTGGGTTTAGCGAAAATGTTTACAAACCTGTTATAAAAATACGTCGAATATAGCATGTAAAATAATTAGTAATGCATGGTTAAATGAGATTGGTATGGATATCTTGCAAGAATTGCTACTATTATATAAACTGCTTTTAAATAATTGCCAAAAAGAACGATGTTTTCTCACGGAAAATTAATAACTTGTTAAATTGTCTGTTTCCTCATTTATTTTTTATTTTTTAATATTAGTTTCGGTGAGCTAACTTATTTAATGAGATAGCATTTCTTCGTTTTTAATTTTAAAAGTAAAATATAAGTATATTACTGTTGAACTAAAATAGATTATTTGGTTGAGGTTCAAGTAAGTTGAATCAAATTTAACATAGATTCTATTTGAGCAAATTTTTCTCCATACCTTGGTGATAATGAAGATGTTTTTTTTTCCCACTACAATTTAAAATAAGGATAAATAAGGACCTTTTTTTCTATTAATATTTACATATAATCTTGAGAACAGAAACCTTATCTTAGAGTATATTGTTTTTATTAAGAAATGAATTAAAATTATAAGGCAGATTATAAGTCTTGGTTTTATATTTGCATTATAATTTTCAACCACAAAATCTATTCACTCTTAACCAAATGTTTTATTACTCCGTTAAATATATTTCCATTATTTAAAAAAATAAAGATTTACATAAGTTTTTAGAAAAATATTGGATGCTTGTATGTATTTTAAATTAGCGACATCTATTGGTAAGTATACGGAATATCTATATAAACGACAATGGGTTTTGAGTTTTGATATCTTTTTATTTTGCCATTATAATTTGAAAGTTTTCCATTTAGTATTATTGAGTTATTCAGTGTACAAAGACCTCAATTATGGAACGCTCCAAATTGCATTTTCGACGTTCATTGCTTCTATTTGATTCGAAGAAATCTGCTGCCAAAGCCCATCAGACACGTTTTGAAACTTATGGTGATGCAGCTCTGTCATATCCCAATAGTCAGTATTGGTTCCAACAATTTAAGAATGGCGATTTCAATATCAATCACAAAAAACGGCCTGAAGGACCAAAAAAAAATTCGAAGACAATCAACCGCAATTGGACGAAAATGGGAAAAAGTTGTAGAAAATTATAGAAAATATTTTAATTGCTATATATTGTATTAATTTTTCTCAATAAATGCGTTTTTAAATTGAAAAATGATAATTTAATAAAGCTGCATTTTTCCGCAATTCGCATGAAAAAAATAGTTTGAGCATGTGAAAGAGCCATTTCAATAATTTTATGATCCTGTTAATCTTTATGGAAGACTGATACAACATCTTGATTGAAAATATTATGATAATACGCATTTTCAACTAAATTACATAAACTATTAATAATTTTTGGTTATCATAACTTCCTGATGTTCTTATTAATGATATTCAGAATTCTCAGACTGGAATCTGAACAATGATAAACAAATTCTCACACAGACTTAAAGCTGAAAGTGGAGTCTCTCGTCTTACGGTGTATTTCATTTTAATCTGAGTAATTAGAAAATGAAAGCGACGTCTACCCTTTTATCGTGTCTCCCATCATTCTTCGAAATCATACCGTTAGAATCGTTAAAGCATGTAATCGCTGTC
>JAPMOQ010060686.1:189-11504 GCA_026543055.1 Argiope trifasciata
CAGAGCAGATGTCCTTTTTTTTTCACTGGACACGCATTCGCAACATACCTGCACAAATTCCATCTGGCCATCTCTCCTTGCTGTAGCTGTGGGGAAAAAGGATCCCCAATTTACTCTGCCACCGAATGCTTACTGACTCTGTCATGGCACATGAGAAAGTCAGAGCCACGTTTTGAGGAAGAATGGTACAGGAGGGTTCCATTGAACACCCATTCACGCAGCAAGATCCACTCCATAATAAACAATATCCATAAATACCAAACCTCTTCAGGGTTATACAATAGCTGAGACCAAATTGCCAATCATAATCAGCCGAAAATATAACTTCAAAAGTGTAACTTATTTTTGTTCCCCCGATGTAATTGTTACTTCACCAAAAAACTGAATGCAGTCGTGCAAGATTCGACACCAATGGGATTCTCTCTGGAGATACCTGAATGGTTGGTCATCTCTATCTTTCTTTATTTTTATCTCTTTCTCCTTTTTTTTCTTTTTATTTCCATTTTGTGCCATTCTAACCGGTTAGATAACTTAATGTTATAGGGACCGAGGGTGCAAGATGGCGTTATGTTATGTCGGGAAAAACAATTTACTTTTCGAACAACTTAATATATGAAAATAATCTGTATGAAACAGCTTTGTGCCTAAATCAAAGTTATATTTACAGAAACACATTTTTAATAGCTATTTAAAAATTAAAAGTGACGAAAAAATTATTTTTCAAAAAATGTTTTCATCGTTGATGAAAACATTGTAAAAAAAACTTGAGTTTATAGTAAGAGTTTACTTAAAACTGAAGGCTATAAAATTGAGTTTACTATAAAATTGAGGGATAGATTAATTAGACATCAATTCCAACTAAAATTGTGTGTTTGTACGAATTAGAATTTAAGATACGCTTCAAAAATATACTAATTAGCTAATTAAACATTAGTTAATTAATGGATAATTAGTGTACTATGAGGGTTTTCTCACAGAAATGAGTTTAAAAAATAAGTAATGACCTAGTATGAAAAAAATTAGATTTTTAAAATTAAAATTAGAAAAAAACATCTTTGACGTAATTATGTAATTTTTCCATAAAAAAATGTCATTGCACTTTGATCGAAAAGACCAATTATTTCCTCCCATGCTTTTCCCAAGAGATGAACAATTCTCTCAAAAATAACCTTTAATTCTTCCCAAGAATTCTTCAGCTACCCTCTCCAGAATCAAGTGCTTAGTTAAATAATTCTTCATCTTAACCTGCTGGAAAATGCCTTTGCTAAATGCACATTCCCAGCGTTGGAAAATACTCTTTGAAGAAGAGACTTAAGTGAAATCCTATGTATCACCCCCCCCCCTTTTATATTTTAAACTCTGAACATGAGCTACCGTGGTGATGGGAGACGAAAGCTTAGGTTTTAAATGCCTCCAAAAATTTAATCTGAGAGATAAGGACTCAAATGTGAGGAGTAATTGGGAAGCGGTGATTGTTTGTCCAGACGGGAAGTAAGCTCCTTACGTTTGGCTCATCTTCATGGATTCTGTTCCGGCATTCCGGAGAGTAAGCACTCTTAAAACAGGCTCAGTTTTCTAATCTCAGAGCAATTAAAATCACAAGCAACCATCTTTTATAATTACTGTAAGATAATTAAATACAGTTATGGAATTTAATCAGATTATTGCAGATCCCATGAAATTATTTGAAGTTTGAAACTCTTAGTATCTTTTAAAATCCCTTCAGATTAGGAAGATTTGAAATATTGTTTCCATTATAAGCTAACATTAAGAGTTACAGACATTTGTATGCATTTTTGAGTTGGGCGATGCTTTTAGCTTCATGTAATGTTTTTTTATTTATTTATTGATTGTCTTTGATATTTATGGATATTCATTAAATTATTTATAATATATATTAGAAAATGTGTGCTGCGTAGTATTTTAATCAACGGATGAATTATTATGACATATTTATTTAAAAAATATTTGAAATGTTTGATTTACACCCTAATTCCAGATTAAAAGTAACATATTGGTTAAATATAGTTTGTTAGTAAATTCAAAATTTAAAAAAAAGGAATCCTTCATATTAAGAAATATTAATTTTGTAAAGTCTTAATATTGTTATATTATGTGTCACATAAATGTGTGAGTAATTTTATTCAAAGAGCTCTTTCAAATGTCTTGCATTATGGAATAATATTTTTACTTTATTTAAGTTTAGTATTCTACAGAATAAAAGTAATATGACATTCTTAATGTTGCCTCTTTTTCTCATCTTCCATGATAAGATTTTTGAATTTATTAACATTTAGCACAAGTTTGCTGCTAAATGAAAATGAATATTAAAATTGACTAACACATTGATTTCATTCTAAATATAAATTCGTTTTTGGTGTTTTTAAATTATTATTTATAGAACTAGCTGGTACCAGACACATTGCTGAGTGAAAAAAAAATATTATTAAGTGTAATCAATCAATAATTTGGCCATATTTTATCGAAATAAGATGAACCTTAGGACAGAACATCAAATACTAACAAACAAATACTCATTTTTATACATTAGATTTGTGTATGCTTTTAGAATTGCAAAACTTCATGATTTTTCAGATTGGTGATGAAAAAAACTATTTATAAAATCTTGTGATTCGTTTGATTCTCGCTCAGAATTCTCTGTAATTTTAGGAAATGTAATTAAAATATTTTACCGATTCTCTCTCTCTTCGCTTGCCATAACGCTTGGCGCTACTGAAAAACTCTCTTTTCTTAAGAAATAAAGTTTGGCGCAACCAAAACACTCTTCTCGCTCGACATAACACTTAGCACTATAAAATCGTTTGTCTTTCGGAAGACTTACTGATAGGGGGAGTATTTTAGTGGTAACCTAATAAGTCAATAACAGCCACTAAACATGGGTGACCACTTTTGTCTAAAGGATAGATATGCGCCTACGGATCATAAAGTAGCAGGTTCGATCCTTGGTGAAGTTCAACCTCTACATTGCCACAATTCCCGTCAATACTATAACATCATTGGTGACCTCAGATAATGAACAATCTCTCGTCTTGCAACAGCAAATAAGTTTCAGCTGCTTCTCATCTGCTCATTATATAAATGAGCGGAAAAATACATTCCTCACATTTTCGAAAGTGTTATTTTTTTAATCCTAGATTGGCCAATTTGGTAAAGAAATCGTAACAAATTGATATATTGATTTCTAATCAATAAATTTTTGTTTGTATGAAATTTCATAAATAAAAAGGCTGAAAATGTATCAAAATGAAAATATATACCATATATATTACTTGATATACATAGAACACACATATGTATATGTAATTTGGTAACGGACTAATAATCAATTAAATTTTTCAAGTAATTTCTATTTGTACGCCAAATCCGTCGCCAAGCTCTGAGATGACTGACGCGACACTAGATCATAAATAATATAAGATGTAAGTAAATAATAAAAGGAAATAAGTAGGAATTGAATTTTTAAAAGTTAAACTGTACATTTTTACAAATTTATTGAGTATAAAAATATTTTTCCTTGGCAAAAGAAAATAATTAAGATAAATGATTGGGAAAATTAGATTATAATTAAATTTTTAAGTAGTTTGGATTGCTAAAGGTACATAGCCAATACAAACTAGCATAATGTAAACGGCTTTGTTTAAACCATCACCATTGCCTTTTCTTCATGAAATCTCAGCAACAAAGTAAAAGAAAAGTTCCAATGATCACGAAAAACAAAGTACAAGTAAAAATTATCTTCATTTAACTTATGGTGATTTTCAGCACCGTTTAAATTGATTTCGATGAACTAAAGTGAATAAATTCATGATAGTCTCGGGTAAAAAGGGAAATTTTCACGCAATATTTAAAGGAACTGTAGCAGTCTTTTGATTCAGTTAACGAGATTCAAAGAGATCTTCCATTTCATAGATTCATTCCACCATGAATATTGCTATAATTTTTGCTCTATTTTAATGTGGAACTTAAATATTGATTCTCTGGGATATTTCATTAATTAAATAAATCGTATCCATAAAAAATTCCACTCCGGTCAGTGCCCAACTGATTTGTTTTATTCCAAAAACGATGTTTGATATCAATGCATTTCAATTTTTGCTGCTTAACATTACGTTAATCACGCATTATCTGACAGGTACACAATTACGAAAAAAAAAACGTTTGTGCCATCATCTTAGTTTCATTTTGGAGAAAAAAAATATTATGTTTTTGTTTATTATTACCTAAAATTGTCCCCCCCCCCAAGAAAAAGGGTGTGTTTTTGGAAAAAAAGCTTTTTTGTTATCTTCCTAGGTTTATTTTGGAATTTTTTTTGTTTAGAGCTACTTAAAATTGTGTTTATATATCTATATTATTCTATTATGAATCTATATTATTTAGTAATTTCAATATTCTATACCGAGGGCCGAGGTAGCCTAGTTGGTATGGCGTTGGACTCGCATACATTGGTTTGTGAGTTCGGAATAAGAACGCCTAATTCATGGTTGATGGAGCGATTGACTTTCAGCTTGTGTGGTGACTAGCGCGTCTATAAATCTGTCGTCGTCACAAAGTCATCCATGTCGAGCGCAATTCCACTGGTGATACTGGCTGATCGTATTCTGATTCAGATCTAAATTGCTATCTGTAGATGAGTTAATGAAACACAGGAATTAATTCCGTTCCAACAAATGCTTGTGATGCATGAGTAGAAAACTCTTGGTCATAGATGGCGTTACTGAAAATATAAGATTCTCTAACACGGCTTAAATCGCTGACAGATAACTGTCAGCGATGTGTAAAGTGCCATAATTCACAGCAATATGTAGATGCATATTTGAAGAATACAGCAAAACCACATTTGTTTTAATGAAACTTGGGTTAATTAAATGTTAAGAGTTTTCTTAAAATTAGTTTGCAGTATTCAATTAACCGTTCAATGTGAAACCCATTTAAAAAGATGCTAAATTACGATGCGAGTCAGTCTCTCTATTAGACTCGATATCTTGCAATTCAAGTCCAGCGACTGAAAAAGAGGAACTTCAATTGAAGATTGAATGTGGAAATCCTGTATAGATCTTTTATCTAATTGCTTCTAACTAAACACCATTACGGGCGTTTTTTTTTGTTGGCCGAAGATATTTTTGCATCATTAACTACCAAAGAACGTTAGAAAAAGAGAAAAAAAAAAAGAAGAGAGAAAATATTCTTTTTTGTGAACACAGGGAAACTCGGGACATGTTAAACGAATCGAAAGCAGGATAATGAAGTGGAATAGGTGGTTCATAGAAGTAATAACGGTTCATTGATGTTGTTTTCTTTCCATGAGTATTCAATCAATTGAATTATTAATCAATTAATTGGTTATTGTCAGTCGGATTTCTAACGGCCACTTAGTTATTTCTCGGCCAAGTGCTTTAATTATCATACTTCCGATGCACAACCGGATCTGGTAGAGTCAAGGTTTTTAAATTCGGTGAAACGAACCGGATACACTAGTTGAAATTTCTAGGGCACTGTTAGAGGATAATCATAACAGATTATTCTCTTACATGCAGGACTTTATGCAACATATTTCAATAATTTTCTAAGTATATTATGCGCTTATATATTTGCAGCTCACAGACTAACTAATCAGTGAATTATAACTTAATGAAATTCGTGTTTATAGTAATGAAATGAAGACATTTTAAATATTAGTAATCATTATTAAATATATAGAGAAAAATATTTTAAAGAATGACAACTCCCCTTTAAGATAATACTTTTAATAACTATTGAAATTCCTTAAGGTGTTTATCAAAATAATTTAAATTTCCAAATTTAGAATTTTTAATTACAAAAAAAATTAATTTTAATTATTAAAAAAGTGTATTTCATTTCCAATAAATGTAATTGGTCAGAATTCCACGAAGTAATTCACTACAGCAAATTACAGCTTGTGTACCACATTTACAAAATTATTTTCCAATTTAACCCTTTCTGGTCGTTTTTCTACTTACAGCCACCACAGCAAAGAACTAGTCTAAGCTTTTATTGCATTGATTATATCTTAATCTTCATTTATTATATAAGTTTATACTTTTTTATGAAACCCCTTGAGGAGCACCTGGTAATTGAAGATGAGATGCTTCCGGCGTGGTGGTTGGGTATCGCCAACAAAGTGGGTACACAAAAGGTGGAGGATCTGTCTCCTCCCTTCGATGGTGGGTCGTACTTCCTTCGGGGAATTTTGTACCATGGACAGTGCACTCAACCACAGTTCTCTCCATTATTGTTGTTATAGTGCCATGAACATTCAGTTGCATTTATTCGTGTGCCTTCCAGAGGACGGAGGATCAGTAGTGTGACTTATACATACGAATTTCAACACCTTTAGAGCGTTTTTGGACGATTGGCACGTTTTTGGCTAGAAACTGTACATTAATCCTAAGTCTTATCACGATTACTAAATTGAAGAACAAATTATTCTGATATTCATCCATACTTAATTTCTCCATTAAATTTTTCAGCAATTCCCCTCCCCCCTCCTTTGCCAAATTGTTTCTAACATTGAATTTTTGGTATGCGCCATGTGGCTTTAAACAAGAATCATTTCTTTTCGACTTATGTAGATTTAAATCCAGAAAGCTAATGTTGAAATGGAATTTTATAAATGATCATAAATTGTTCTGATAAGTGAAATTCTCTACTGTTTTTTTCTAAAATAACAACGAGTGACGGAAATAAAAGATTCGATAAAGGACGGGGCACTCTTTTTATCAAGTGCAACTTTTACTAGAACTGTTCAAAATCGCATAATTGAAGAGCGATGCTTGCTTGAAAGCGTACGCTGCCAGTGCTATTTTTACGGATTTCAATCTTTATCTTAATCCATCGGGTTCGTTTACTTGTGTATTGGGGTGTATGGTGTAGGAAATAAGCACAACAATGATCAGCCCTTCTGTAGAAGTAATACCATTATGACATTTATTTACAGGGCAGCACAAAGACGCCAAATATTTGCAGCACAGCAACTATGCACAGAAGACAACTATATACATACGACACATACACACATAGCAGCACACAGCAGTACTCTACTGCAGACATTAGCCCACATGTAACGTTCAGTGGTGGTGGGGTGGTCGGCTGTATGCAAGAAGCAAGAAGTAGCCAAGATGTAGAAATCCAGTAGTGGCAACGTTCATAGCTCGCAAAGCGGTCGGACAGGATTCAGCAGAAGAGGGAATCCTTGTGGTATTCTGCCTACACTCTCATGTGTCCCTCCAAATTGCTGAAACTACATATCTATACTTTCTCGATTTCGATGGCGACTCACTGATTCAAACAACGGGATAACTTCACAATTCAGGACTGTTCCATCCCCAACGACGACACAACGGGCTATGACACACAGTACAGGTTTCGACAGAATACGGCACACAGCAATTCAGCCCCCTTCGTTGCTTCGGTATTCTCCCGGTGGCTTCTCCGCTCAGGACTCCTCTGCAAAACCTCTCAGTTCAGGTCTACTGATGGACCAACGCATTTGTACAGCTTCATATTGCATGTCTTTGATAGCTGCGGGAGACGGAGCTAAAACTTCCTAGACCAATATTCTGGATGTATCTCAGTTCCTAATGGATGGATTGTGAAAATTCAAAAAGTTTCAGGTGTTATCCATTTTGTCGCCAAAGTCGGTACATAGCCAATTCATAAAATGGTAGCCAAGATCTGGGATATCTGTGTGACACCCCGTCACCATCCAATACATATGACTGTAAATCAGTCTTCCTAATGATGACTTTAATAGAGTGGGAAATCAAAATTACATGTTCGTAACAATATGAATCATTTCATCATGGTGGAATGAAGGGGATTTCCTAGAATATTAGGAGTTCTGTTCTCTATCGTGGCAATGAAAAAACCACACACATTGCGATAAATCCCAGCCCACGTGGCCATTGAGGAAAACCAGTCGGCAGGCACTCTTACCAAGGAGAATAGAGCAGTGGAACCCATCCCTCTATCTCCTACTGCTATGGATGCTAATACCGTAACAAGATAGAGATTATGTACCAACTGCAAGAGAGTCTCTATGACAAATCTAAATTATAAAAGAGGCATCACAACCACAATTGCAAGATTCAGATCAGGACACCTGAGGGACTGTCCGGTTCTGACTCTATGGAGAATGCAAACACGTTCCTAATGTGAAGATGTATCAGGAGCATTTTTTGGCTGCTGTTCTATTATTTCAGACCTTTTTAAGTTAAACATTGACGGCATCAATGATATTTTTGTTGGTGTTGTTACTCATGGAACTTTACAAACCCGCTTAAAATTATCTCAAGCGATATAAGCCTCGTGGACGTCTCCTTTTTTCCGCAGTGCCAACGGGGATCATGAGTACGACATAGCTGCTTCATGCGTCATCTTCACTTGCAGAACACTTTTTTACGGGGGGGGGGGAGATACGCAGCTCACAGATAGAACTCAGAAGAAAAACAGCCAGATAACATTCTCAAGATTGCGTGAGGACTTTTAGTCTTGTTTTCGTGTTATCTGACTACGAGCCATATCATCGCGAGTTCAATCCTAGTTAGAGCCAACAGTAGCATTGATAACCTAAAACGCTGAAAAATAAATAAAATGCAACCTTTGTGTAGCTGTTTTCGATTCCTCTACCCGAATATTAAATAAATAAAGATGATAAATAATCAGCAAATAAATAAAAAATGGTGATAAATAATCAACCAATAAGTAAATAAATAAAAAGATTGATAAATAATCAGTATATAAATAAATAAATAAAAATATTGATAAATAATCTGCCAATTAAAAATAAATCAAGCTAATGTATAATCAACCAGTAAAAAAAAACAACTGATAATCAGCCAGTAAAAAATTGTAGTTGATAAATAATCAGCAAAAAAATTTATAAGACGCATTAAAAAAATTCAACAGCCAATAAGATCATCACTAAAAAAAACAGCAACAAAATATCTTTCGTCTCACCTCCCGCTGGAAGTGAAATATTGTAGTGGAAGCTTTATAAGCCAAGTAACATCTTCAAGATCGAGCTATCACTTTTTGTCAGGTAGTCATGTTATCTGGCTACTACGCGAGTTCTACCCTAGTTACAGCCAAGAGAAACGTCACCATACAATTACTTCATAAGAAACACCATACCTTCTGACGGAGAAATTCCATTACAATATCTTGTTTGAAATAGTTTAAGACACCCTGAATGTACGACTAAAAAGCTGAACTGTAACCTATTTTTTTGTACAAAAATTGTCCGTTTTTTATACAAAAATCGTTCGTCTCTATCTAACTTCCAACTTTGCACTATGAATTTGTAATGACCTTGTATTCTTACTCGAAAAATAAATTAAATCGGTTAAAATCATATTTTATATTGTTTACTTTGTATAATTTACTGAGCACTAAGACGAAAAAGGACTTCAAGGGAAATCATTGATCATGAAAAAAATCATGTTTTCTGGAGATAAAAAAAAAACATTTATAGTCTCTTCTTCGAAGTTTATTTCAAATATTAATCATCCAAATATTGATCCATTTTCTTTCACATGCTCTCTTAATTATAATTGTTTAAAATGTTCTGAAGATAAAAAAAAACAGCTAGTGTGAAAAACTGAATGCGTTATGCTAAATGTGAAAACCAAATGGAACGGACTTGGAATATAATGACTTTTTTATTTTTAATAGGAAAGTAAGCATGTTGGAATAAAAGCGCATTAAAATTAAATCCTTTCGATTACGGAAACTGAACCAAAAACTATTTCGGATTCGAACAAGACAAAAATTTAAACTCAAAAGGCAGTCATGGAATTTAGTGTGCGCGAATGTAGCAACCACCAAAACACTAATGAAACATATAAATTAGCAATATAAGAGAAAACGAAACTAATTAAGGAAACTGAACCAAAAACTATTTCGGATTCGAACAAGACAAAATATAAATATTAGAATGATTGAAACAATTAATAAAGAATCCGGTCTGAGGACTTTCTCAAGGGTCATCCTCAGACAGGGATTCAAACCAGAGATTTTTTCTGTGAAGAGTCTGACTTTCGTCAAGAAATTGACTCCTCGTGACCCGAAAATCCCAGAATATTGAGATTTTGGAGATAGTATCACACAAGAAAACACATCAAATATGAACAAAGTCACAGCAACCAATAAAACATGAAACCATAAAAACAAATTTGTCAATACAAGAATGTATAAAGACAAAAAACTAAATTAAAATTTTACATATCATATATTTTAAAATAGACTTTATAAAATAAGTAAAACTGAAAACCAAAAAAATCACAGTAAATCTGACAGTCACAAGAATAAAATAAAATAAGAAAGTAGAAAAAACACTCACCTAGCTAAAAACGCTTCTTTAAACACTAGCCGAGGTTGGTTGGTTGGTTGGTTGGTTGGTTGGTAGTTGAGGTTTAATGGCACAAAAGCCAAACTTGGCCATACTGCGCCAAGCATATGGTATATAAAACTTGAAGTTGTAATGTAAATGAAGTTTGAAGTTACTGCAGTTGATGTGAAAACACGAATGTAAAAGCACGAGATGTGAAAATCAGTCAATAAAATTTTAAAATTTCTCAATCATAGAAGACCAATTTTTGAAACAATTAAATTTATGAGTTAATAAAAAAATTCCAAAAATAAGCTCTAAAAGAGATTAAAAAGTTGGAAAGCCACTAGCCGAGAACGAACATAATAAAATGTTACATAAAACACACGAACATAAAACACAAATAACAATTTATATATCCTTGAAATGGAAGGATATATAAAGGAGAAGCGTAAATAGTATTTATTCTACTTTTATTACTCTATTCTATAAACATATATTCATTTTTATGCATTATATTTGTGTATTATATAAGTGTAAAATTTTGTGTTGTAATTGTTCGTTGTTTATGACCGAACAATTACAGATATAGTATTACACTTTTTATTATGTTATTATGCACTAGCCGAGAACGAACATAATAAAAAGTGTAATACTATATCTGTAATTGTTCGGTCATAAACAACGAACAATTACAACACAAAGTTTTACACTTATATAATACACAAATATAATGCATAAAAATGAATATATATTTATAGAATAGAATAATAAAAGTAGAATAAATACTATTTACGCTTCTCCTTTATATATCCTTCCATTTCAATGAATGATTTCATTGCCGATAGGAAAATAAGCATCCTTCTTCTTATCCTTCTTAATGAAACAATAAAATTATTTTAAAACTCCATTTCCAAGATTATTTCTTCTACGGCAGGAACGCGCCGAG
>JAPMOQ010060694.1:0-46235 GCA_026543055.1 Argiope trifasciata
CAATGGGGGTCGCCATTTAACCGACGTCATTTTCAAAACTGTATAAAAAAATTGGGATATTGTATTCTCAAATGAAAAAAAAAAGAATTAAAACAATAACTGAAGTACTTTTGTTTTAATTAATCTTTCAAATAAGTAAGTTTCTCTGGCGCACACTGTATATCAAATGAGATCTTGTCCTTCAGATACAATTTATTAGTCAAATTTTTGTTTCAATCGATCGAGAAATACTTGTCTAAAACACAAATTCTATTTTTGGATACTATTAATGCATGTCAGAGATTAACCACTAAATAATTCGCCAAGGATGACTTGACTTTCAGTAAAAATACTAGATCTTCTTTGTGACTAAATCCATGCAAAAAAGTTTCGGAAAGACAACTCCCTCTTTCTCTTCTTCTTTAAAAAAAAATAAATTAAATAGATAATTATGGCTCTATCCTCATTTGAATTAATATTTATCTGCCCTTCAACACATTAGGAAACTTACGAAAGAGAAATATAGGTGTCTTTTAAAAGAATTTTCTTAGAAGGACAGAATTTTATGCCTTCACTTGGATCTGTGAAAATGTTGATTTAAGAAATTTTATAGAGCTCGTGCAGCATTAATTAAATTAAAAAAGGTGAAATAGGATCAGGAAGTATCGTTTTAGAATTAAGTTGATATGGGTTAAATTAAGATAAAAATTTGATTTAGAGATATCATTACAAATATATATCCTTTGATTAAACAAAATTAGAAAGAATTTTTTTCCACCTTTTATATTTGGTTTCACAAAGGTTACAGCTGTTGCAATCCAATAAAAAGTAATGGAAACTTCGTATGTGGAAAATCCTAATATAGTTTTTTTCCCCCATTCTGAATTTAAATGCCAAATAGAGTGGTATACATATTCAGACAGAAACTTTTTGTTTAAATTTTAAAGAATGTGAAATACCAGCCGAATTAAATTGCACAAAAATAAGTTACTTAAATATTACCTGATATGATTTCTATGAAATAGTATTTGCAGTGTTCATTTGTTAAATAAGTAATTAAATTTCAACAATTATTTTCGTTTTTACAAAATTTTAATTTCAGATATGAAAAAAATCTGCTTAAAAAGCTGAAAGAGAAAAAAATTTCAGTAGAAATTCTAGTTGCATAAATTATTAAAAATTTACTGATTTTTTATACAAATAAAAGTAATTCTAAACGTATAAAAAGAAGATTAATTAATAAAAAATAAGACATGACACATCAAAAAATATTCTAGAAGTTCTATATTTTTCTATAAATTTCATGTCAAAACTATTGAAGATTTAAAAAAAAAATCAAAATAAAGTTTTTTAGTTCTTAAATATAATTCATTAACTCATTATAGAATTAAAAGCTCTTTGAAATATTATTCAAAAAGAAAATTGCCGAATCAATCTAAAAAAGATTTATTCGACAGTTATTAATTATTCTTCAGTTATTTAATTTCAGGCAGTTATTTAATCAATTACAGAATATTTAATAAGTAATATAATTTTTAAAAAAAATCAATCAAGAGTTCACAGTCTTGTCCGAGGTTCGTACTTTTTATTCGATAGAAAAGACTTTTATTTTAAGATATTTTAGAGAAATCGCTCTCTCTAGTTTGAATCATAGTTGTCACAGGTGTTGTCCTCGTCATATGATAGCTGTTCAAAATTACGAGGTCCGTTCCAAAATAGCCCTAGTGTTGCTTCAAAACGAGACGTCAATATACCTAAACTAAATTAAATCGTAGTGGTCATATAGACAAAGAAATCGACAGATATACCATCGAGAAACTTTTTTCAAAATGTAATATTATTACAAACCTGCAATGCTGCTTCCCATCATGAATAGTGTCATCATAAGAAAGACAGTTTTATGATCATCCTTATGGCTGCGGATCGGGTGTAGCGTCAGTGATCTCAGAGCTTGGCGACCAAACAGTAATTACTGGATTAATTATATAATATTTGAAAAAAAAAAAATCTTTATTAACATCAAGTGTCATCCACTACAAATTTTAAAAAAAGTATTTGAACGTGAAAGGAGGAATATAAAGTATTTTATTAACGATTGAAAAGTTGAACTAGATATGTAAATATCTATCTTGTTTAAACAATCAGTTTCTTCAGAAGCAAAAACAATATTGTAGTCACACGTCTGCATAAAAATAAATATTGATATAACACAAAATATAATATTAAGAGCTTTCATAATAATTCAGATCCATTTAAAAACAATGTCCCTTCACCAACAAGAATTGATACGTAGTTTCATGATAATAATTTTTCTTTCAATTCGGCATTAGCTGTAACTATGCTTTTTTTCCTTCATATTTATCCCTTATTTTTTGATTTTTACATGTTATTTCCCGTCATAAAATTGGAGTAATGGATGATAAAAAGGGAATTCGTTAATTCGCATTCCAGTTAACCTTAGAATTTTGGTTTTTATTTAGTAATCAGTTTAAATCACATAATAAGTCAAATCTTTATGAACACATTTATTACCGTATTGTTTTACCTACACTTATAGTAATAGTAATCAATCACGGTTCAGGAACTGAGAGGTCCGCTCCATCACTAATTTATATATTTTTTAGAAATTTCCCGAAACTTTCAAAAAATAGTACTAATTTTAAGACATAAAGTTGCTAAATTTGGCAGTAAAAGTGTTTTCGGAGACTGTTGAAAGCCAAATATTTTTTATTTTAAGGAATTAGGGAGGAAATTTTTGTGTATGTGTGTGCTTACGTGCGTGTGCATGTTAGCGCTTTAGAGCCCAAGTCGTTTGACCGACAGCTATGAAATTTGGTACATATATACCTTGTGTAGTGGAAACGTGCACTTCAGTACGATTTTTATTTTTTGAAATTGTAATGAAAAACTAACTAAGGGAATTTCGGCATTCTTCCACTATAATTTTCACAAATATATTACAACTTAAAAATAAATTTTATACCATTCAAAAATTTCTTTTTAATGATGCCTGATAAAAACTGGTGCAAATTCTGCATTTTGGCAATTTTGTGTGCTTGCTTGTTTTAATTTCCAACAATAGATATTGTTGCTCTGAAATTCAAACAATTTTCATTGCTCCATAAATATATATATATAATCGTGAGTTTTTATTTCATTTTTCTGAAGCTTAAAGCTTCCATTTTCAAGCTAAAGGCGAAATATGTAGTTTAACATCTTTGTAGTTTTTAAATCAAGTTAAAAATAAAAGTTGTACCACAAAAAGATGAAATAAAAACAGGTGAATAATATGGTATAATAATAATAATATTTAATAGTATTTTTATAGTATTAAATATATAATACTTTTATATTAAATATATATAATTTTAATAATAATTTAAGTCATAGGATTTACTTGTGTTAAGAAAGTTAATGAATTCAATGAACAGAGTATATTAGAATAAGGTTATTAAAAGACAGAAAAAGAAAGTTAATGGACTTGTGGTGACATCTTAATAAACCAGTAACTACCCCTAAATATAGGTGGTCACTTTTGTATGGTGGATAAGTTACTCGTCTGCAAATCGGAAGATGGCAAGTTCAATCCTTGGCGGAATTCAACCTACGCATTGGCACAATTCCAGCCAACACCTGCTCCAAATTGATGACCTAGGACGTGATGAATTTTCAAACAGTGGTCGTGGCGTCGTCTACCCACAGTGAACGCAACCAAAGCAAAGTCGTCAGACTCACTTGACGCAGCAGCAACAACAACCCCCTCCATCAGTAATGTAAAGCCGTCAGACTCACTAGACACAGCAATGCAAAGTCGTCAGGCTCATTTGATGCAGCAGCAACTGTTATACGCTAACCATAACGCTTGGCGGAATAAAATCGTTCGTCTCTCTACAGATTCACTGGTAGGGGAGTATTGCAGTGACATCTTAATAAGCCAGTAACTGCCACTAAGAATTAGTGACCCCTTTTGTACAGTGGATAAGTTACTCGGCTGCAAATCATATGATCGCGAGTTCGGTCCTTGGCGGAATTCAAACTACACATTGGCACAATTCCAGCCGACGCCTACGCCAAAGACACAATGAACAGACAGGTTTGACACCACTTTGAAATTCGAAGTAATAAACTGGCATTTTATTTTAAACGAACACGACGTATTTTGAATCTTGAATTTGAAATTTTGAATTACTTTTGCATGTTGTTTGACACCTTCTCTTACCCCATCGGATCTCATACTCGCTCACTGCCCTGTAGAGGTCAACAGATCGGCTTGAAAGTTGAAAATTAGTTATATAAAGAGCAGCAATAAAAGTGAATGAGACATGATTATTTCGATATAGTTGAATGAATGCATACATTTCTTTAAAATTCAATAACATTGATGAATATATTCTCCTCATCAGCACCTTCTGATATTTGATATCATGGACATGGACCATGTTATATTTTGTTCTAATATTCTATTTTAAAGAGTGAGTTGATCTTGTTATTCATGATCCATCATTAACCATTACTTGCGATAATACTTTTCTCTTTACAGCATAAATACTTACTGCAGCTAAGCATTAATTTCTGAAATTCATTTGATGCTCGTTTCAGTAATTAAATTATTGTGCTTCTGCACGCATTTAAATGGAGTTATCATTTTTGATGACAGTTGCATGGTTCTGGCATCAGAAGCAATGTCAATAAAAAAAATTAAAGAGGTAAATAAATCGGGGTAGCGTTAGCCGGAGTGTGTATTGAGGATTTAGCCAAGTTCCTTTTAGTGCCTCTAGACGGCGCTAGCAGTCTGCAGTAACCTATAGGCGCTAACAGAAACTATCTCAATCTGTGAGAGGGGTTATATGATTTGGCAAATAAGCATGTTTCTGGCGAGATATTCCAATCTTTTTTTTTGTTGTTGTTGTTTAGCATTTATTTACCGATTTTGTTCATTTTATTCTACTATAACTTTGAATCATGAAACTGTTTTGTTTATTTTGCTCTTTCTGAAATTTTATTCATTGCTTTTACACAAGCCAGAAATTTATCTCATTTTTTTTAATTTGAAATTGAGTTCAATGAAACTTTTTATTGTTATAAAAATGTATTTATTTATCAAGAAATTTTTTAAGACGTTTATTTAAAATTATTATTTATTAAAACATTTATGTTTTTATTTATTTTATCATTGTATAATTATTTTTCATTTGAAAGAATACGTCTCCAACCGTTGCAAATAATAGGAAATATTTTGATACAAAATTTGTGTATCAAATATGTGTCTGCTGATGAAATTAAATATGCTCTGGAGGTTGAGAGAGGGCAAAGTTTGGTCAGGCAATTTCTAATTTTTATTATTTAAAAACAACGGGAAAAGTTTGATGTTTTTCTGCAATAACATTCGGAAATGTTTTCCTATAAAAAAAGATTTTATTGCATCTTTCAAGGTAGATTGTTGGACTTGAGAAATTCCATATTTGGCTGACAGTTGGCAATTTCTTGGATAGTAATATTAAGAATTGCTGTCTCAAAAATTAAATTAAATTTTTTAAAATTAACAAATTTCTAGCATTTTCTTTAATAATTTTGAATCATATCACTAACCAAAAACAAATTCACACCATTTTAAAATATAAGCAATTAGTTTTTCTGTTAACTTTTTCAAATTCCATTCAATATTTTCTCATTTGATCTTAATATTTTTAAGCACATTTTTCAAAAATATTCTTTATAGGTTTTGTAAACTATACTTCTATTTGAGTATATTGTAGTGATATTAAATACAGTTTTATGTGCATATTATTATTTTAATTTTTAAAACATATAAAACCAAACAATTAAAATTGCAAGCATGGCTTCCTATAATATTTTGAATGAAGATTCAAATCTACTTTATTATTTTCAATTCTATTATTCATGATTATAGAAGATAATGAAACTGCGGATAGACTGGCCAAGGAGGGCAGAGACCTCAACAATAGCTGCTCTGGTGTTTCTCTTCAGGATGCGAATGCAATGGCCAGATATAAACTTAGAGAAAAATCCATTCGGGCCAAACATCTTCTCTCTGAAATAACTGCGAACAGATCTACTATTAAAACCATAACTAGACTGAGAACCGGACACCACAGGGGTATGAAGATTGATGGAGAGGGCATGAAGATCTATAGAAGCTGTAATCATTGTCCTGATACACAGCTTACGTCTATTCACATCTACTAGTGTCCGGCTATGAGCACCAGCCTGAGAAAGATTGGTGTACTGCCAACTATGATAGATCCGTATGGAGACAACATCAAGCAAGTCACAGAAGAAATTTTCAAAATTCATGGACATATTTAGTTTCATCTCTCATGGACACGAAAAAAAAAAATTATTCATGATTTATTTATTTTATTTCAAATGTGGAAAATAAATATGGAATGTTTGCAATATTACTAAGAGAAATTACAAATGAAGATAATAACTTCTTACCTTTTCGTAATACTACTGTCAATGTAATCTTGGAAATTTTTTTAAGTATTTGTTTAATACAAGAGATTAAATAAAGCAGCATTGTCTTACCCGAGATTCATAGAGGATTTTGTTTAAATGTGACTTTACTATTTATTACTCTATTCAAAAATAATAATTGGAAATGTTGGAATTTTCTTCTCTTTGTAAAGAACTTTCTTCCTTCAGGAATAAAGTTTATTTTTCATGTTATGTTGAAGTTTTATTATGAATTGGTTTGTGATATGAAGTATTTGAGTATCTAACTTTTAGAGTAAATGCCAGGCATGGGTATTTGTTTTTCATTTAATTATATTTTTATAAAACATTTGCTTTGATCTTAATATGTTATTGTTATATATATAAGAAGAGAGGTATGTTATGGTAAAGAATGCATAGCCTCACTGTAATGTTATAATTAAATCAATGTAAAAAGTATTTACCATGAATCCAAATAAAAACACTGAAAGCTCCTTCTGTTGTATTTAAAATGTGCTTAGCTTTCTCAGCTGTAATACTGATTTTAAAAAAAAAAACATTATTATTATAATAATAGACTGAAAAATAATTTCTAAATCTTCCAACCATGTTTTTCTTACCCAAAGTCCATCTTTTCCCTTTAATGGATTAGACCTGTTTTCAGTTAAATACCATTTAACTTCATTTACTGCTGTCTTTGTAAATGAAAGTTAAACCATCAAGTATGTCAAATGATTTCTTGTATGATTAAATTTAAAGTTTCTCCTATAAGGCAAATTGAGTCATTATTTAACTTTTGCTCTTAAATTCTTAGATAATTAGCTTTTCTTCAGTTTTTTGTAAGTAGCTGTTCTGGAAAGATATTCTTTAAATTATTTAACTGTTTATTGAATGGTGGAATTAGTAAATCATTTAACACAAGGAATATAAGTGTCATAATTGGCTCTAAAATAAAAATCCTTTTTTCTAACATAATGTTAAAATTTATTGTTTATTCTGATCGCAACTAATTTACATTAAATTGATAAAAGTTAACTATTCTTCTGTCCTATTTAAGTTCTAAGAGTTCTTTTAATCTACATCCTGATTGAAATTATCTAGTTTTTTTAACTTTTATATTTTGGTCAAAACATTAATTTTAAAATACAGTATACCACATATATGAATTTTATGTTTCAATTTAAGATAAAAATTCAGCACCAAATAGTTCTTTACAATTTATTTATTTCTTATTTTATACAGTTTGTTATAATAATTATTATGCTTGGAACACAAATAACTGATAAAAATAAGGTACAGACTATATATTGAGACAAAGAAAATTTCTTGAGAAGACTTTTCTTTCAGTAAAATATGACTTTTATACAAAAATAAATAATTAATTTGCTCGGAATATTAATAGAAAATTCCATTCTACTAACTTATAATAGCATGTGATTGGTATATTAAATAGAAAACAATTTTTCAAACAATTTAAAAATTACATTTTACATTATCTTTAAGCTTTTACTTTTGTACATAATAATAAATCTTTCAGTTTTTTGAAAAAAATTATGAACATAGTTAATAGAACCTCGTTAAAGTACCAAAAAGTAATAAACGTCTCTTGTTTACAAATTGCAAACTTCATTTACAATGTAATTCAATTATAAATTTTTCAAATGTTATAACATATATTATACTCATAATTATAAAAATATGATATTGATGATATAACTTAGTCAGATAATTTATTTTTAATCATTATACATTCTTAAAAGAATCATTATACATGCTTTGAAGAGAATACATTTCATTTTATTAAGCGTTAAAATTTTATTAAAACAAAGTTAAACATATATGATGAAAACATTTATTATTTGCATAAAAACATTTTAACACAAATATGAGTGATCCAATTAAAATTTTAAAATAAGATACAGCATAATATATTCTCAATATATTACTCAAAGAGCAATTTCAGCAAGCTTTGATTCTTTAATGTATTTTTTCAGCTAGCTATATTTAAAAAAAAAATATCTTCATAAAACTATTCGCAAACATTTTTTTATTAGGTGAAAATTTTAAAATATGAAATTGCAAATGTTTTATTACATGCATTTCCTAACAGCAATGACCATAACATGTCTGCAAAAATAAAATGGATTTAAAAAATTGTGTAGTATTAATTTTATGACTTTAATTGTTAAGAAAGATTAGTTTATGTAATTTATAAATTTTTTATGAATTTAAAAAAAATAATTAAAAATATATATGAAATGCATAAATTTTCACCTTTATACCAAATCTACATTATGTAGAATATTGCATGTTTTGAAAATTATATGAAACAAAATTATACGAACATCAATATGAAACTTAATTGTTTAATTTTAACTAAATTTAACATAATTGTTAAAGAATAATGTTAGAGTAAGATGCTTATACTCGTTCATAATTTCAGTCTTACTGAAGAATAATGTAATTATTAATGTGTTTATCTATACCTCAACATGAGTTACAGGACAAACTATCGACTTCAAAGCTTGAGCATTTAACAAACGTGATTTAGAGTTTAAGAATGTGAACTTTTAAACAATTTATCAAAGTTTACATTTATTATTTAAATTAATCTCTCTATACATTTCTCTACATCTATACCAATCTATATATGCGTGTGTGCATGTGTATAGTCAGTACTATTTGTTGAAATAAAACTTATTCAACATAAGTGTTAGTTGTATAAAAAAGTTTCATTTTTGCAATCAAAATATTAACTAAATTAACATTCAACTCAGTGAATTCAAGAACTGATTAAGATAAATCGATAAAAGAATAGTAGATAAGAAATAAAGTATTGAAATATTTAATGAGTGTTTTAAATCTCTGTATAGCATAAATGATTCTGAAAGATATGTCATATATACAAGAAAAAAAATTAATTCACATCAAAGAAATTATCATAATATTCTTTATCAATCATTTGTAATATGCTATATGAGGAAAATAGATTCACTTTAATCAATTTTACTTTTAAGAAAGATGCTTCAAAAACATCTGTTTAAAATATATATTCACAGAATGTGAATGCTAAATAATTTGTATATTAATTGTGTAAATAAATAACTGTCTGTTTTATCGGTTTTTAAATTTGACATTAAAACAATTCTATAAAAATGTATTCATTTGCCTTTATAAAACGAAGGCAATTCTTTCTTTTTTGAATGAAATGAGACCATGAGTTCACTGAAATTTCCACTCTCCAGGCATGGGTTAAAGTGTAATAATCAAGTTTGGTATGGGAAAAAAGTCGATTATCTCATAAAAGAGAATCATTATACATCAATCACTCTCACATACGAATGAAAGATATAGATTCCATACAGCTATTCTGTTTACCATATTTTCTTCTAAAAGGTAGTTAATTTGCATCAATCCTACAATTCTAGCATATATGCTGAAAGTTAAGAGTGTTTGCCATAGACCACCTGTTGCTTTTGCTGCCATAGGCAAATAGGGGTGTCTTTTCAAAAGCAATAGACATAAGTAGAGGGAAGTGGAGGAATCAATTACAGAACTGTCATACATATCTGTTATTCTATCTTGATGCTCATAAAAGCATCTATTATTTCCCTATTTAAGAAATACTTCTCTGCAAATAAGCTTTCTTTGCGAAACTAAATCTAAGCGATTTTATTTTGATGGTTAAAATGTTAAACAAGAAAAGGAAAAATATCAAAATATTGTTTATTAAAATTATTTGATATTAAAAAACACCCTTCACCTTTAAATAGAATAGTAGATAAATAAAAATTTTACAAGATGATGCATTCCAAAGAATAAAAATTTTGCAAGATGATGCATTCCAAATAGCTTTTTTTAAAAAAAATTTTGTAATGGATATCAAATCAAAAGAGTAACATAATGTCAACATACATATATGCAATCATAATTCCAATCCTACTGAAGAATTATATAGTCGATCATGTATTTATTTATACTTTAACATGAGTAATAAGTCAGACAGTCGACTCTAGAAATTGAAAATGTTACATACTTTAAAGGTTAAAAGCATGTGCTTTGATGCAATACATGAAAATTTCAAATTACAATTTTTGCTAAACAAAACATTGACGTTTACCTTTTATAATTCCCAAAATATATTACTATAAAAAATGATTCTAACACCATTTTCCAAACTTAATAACAAAATCATTTTATTCATATTAACTTCATTATCATACTATTGCCTTTTTAATATTAATGAGTTTAAAAAATATTTTTGATTATATTTCCACAATAATTTTTATTAATGTAGTGAAATTTGTTTAATTCTTAATACCAATCTGTATCAAAATTAAACTAAGGTAAAGAATTTATTCTTTTATCATTAATTTAAATTTGTTTTTTCTGTTACTCAACATTATACGTTTATTTTCATGTAACATAATAATTACAACAAAAAAAAAAAGTATGATAGCATTAATAAAAAAAGATAATTTTTAAAAGGAGGGAAAAAAAAAGGAAATATTATGATTGTAGTACAGTAGTAGCTGAAAAATCTTTTAAAAAAGGGGATAAATTTCTTTATGAGAATTATTTTTCTTCACGAGTGAAATTTTCTAAAAAAATGCTGTAAAGAAGTTTAAGTGTGAATTGATTATTGATGGCATTTAATTTTAAGGGTAAATATCCAGAATGTGTATTTACATTTCAATTAATAGTATTCATATAAAAAAAAAACTATATGATCTAATACGCTGTTACGAAGAGACAGTAAAAGTATAATGATATAAAAAAAAAGATTATATACATGTATATATATATATTAATTTTTGAAAAATATTAAACAATAACATATACATTTTAAGTATTCAATTTAAATGTCAGCTCTTTCTAATTCCAATGAACAATAATGAGGTATACGATTTATTAAAAAAGTGATTTTAACTAAATTAAATATATTTTTCTTTTCTTACTTAAAATGACATTGGAACAAAAAAGATATTATTTACACTTTTTTAAACCTTTTTTCACATTTTGAGGTTATGGTTTAAGCAGTAAAAGAATCATGTTTCAAATGTAGAATTTGAATTTTGAGAAGAATTGCATAGATTGGCTTTGATATATATTGTAAAATATGTTATATAATATATTCCCCATGTAAATGTTTGGGCATTCTCTTTGCTCAGTTTATTTATTTTTTCATTTTAATTTCTCTTTGTCATTAGAAATTTCCAATTATATGATACATATTCAAGTTCAACTGCTTTTTCATATGCTAAAAGATTCTTTTTCTTCTTCTTTTGTGAATACAATGGCACGGGATGTTCTTTCAGTTGTATTTAAAATGTACAAAACTCCTTTTTAAAACACTGGTTTCATGCAAACTCCCTCAGCAAAATAGAGGTCAAAACATATTTTGTTATTCTTATATTTTTCATTCCCTATCCATCTTTTTTGCAGCAATAAATAAAATATCTTCAGTAAATTGCTGTTTATTTTCTTTTATTGCTCCAATTGGTTAATTTAAGTTCAACTATTTATTAATTATGAACTATTAAGCAGTTTCAATGTATTTGTACCACTAGCTTTAAAATTTTTGCTGAAGGTGAATTGGATCACTGCTAAATTATTTTTGGAAATTAGTATTTTTTCACATTTTTGTGATAGAAACAATGGAAGTTGTTTTAAAAAGATGCTTTCTAAGTTATTAAATTGCCTATTGAAAAAATGAATTTGCAGATCATCTGATTCAAGAACTCGTATTTATTTTATTATTGATTCTAAATGATATTTTCAACTTAACAGTTCTAAAATTCATTATTCTACTGTAATTACAATTATTTTAAAACAATAAAAATTCTTCCATTCTAATTTTCTACAAGATTTTATTCTATATCCTCTTAGATATTGTCTTTTTTTTTAATAATTCAATCAAAACCTTAATTTTAAAAGATAAAGTAGGTATATATAATAAGTAGTACTATGCAAGTCTTATGGGTTTTAAGGATTTTCATCAACATCTATAATTTTTTTAAAACACAATACCCCAAAAATATTCATCACTCATCATTTGAATCAGTTAAAACAATATTAGTATAGCACTTTTTAAGATGGAGCTGTTTTACATTCTATTAAAAGTTTAATTTATTAATATACATTATCATATTGCAATAATGAATACTTGTAAAGTAAATCACTTTTATTTCATGAATTACTACTGCAAAATCAAAATAAGATGTTAAGCTTCTATAAACTGAGAAAAAGAAAAA
The DNA here is from genome assembly GCA_026543055.1 of Argiope trifasciata. Classification (NCBI taxonomy): domain Eukaryota; kingdom Metazoa; phylum Arthropoda; class Arachnida; order Araneae; family Araneidae; genus Argiope; species Argiope trifasciata. The sequence continues at coordinate 12,690 of JAPMOQ010060694.1, forward strand.
TTTCACGAGAAAATGTAAATGTTAAATAAAATATGTCGTAAAAATCATGTAAAAATAAACAAATGTATTTTTTTTTTACAATAGAACCGAAACTCATATTGTATTAATTTAGAATAGACTAATATTATGATATTGAATTCAATTATAATTTTTCTTTTTTTTAAATTGAAAAGTGAATTTTTTTTTAATATTTCTGTGCATTATCAAAAAAGTAGAACATTTTGAGCAAATTTATATGTACAAAGAAAAAATAGTTAACATATCCAAGACATTAGAACTTTTTAGTATAAGTTTCCCTTTAAAATGTTATTACATCAGTTATATAATTTGAAACAATCTCTTATATAACCTTCTCAAATTTAGTATCGCTTCTACCAAAATTCTTATTTGGTGCATCAAAAAAGAAATTATATTCTGGTATGCACAGATAAGTTAATGACAAAAAATTTTGAAATAAAAAGTACATGTATAGAAAAATACTTTTTAAAATACTGTAGTATTATGCATATATTAATTTTTAATTCAATATAAATCTCGTTTTAACAAAGTAAAAATTAGTTATTATTATAAAGAAAATAGTGAATATTTTATTGTTTCCTTTGAAGATTTTTGGTAATCATTCTATTTCTTTACATTACTTATTTTTACAAATATGAATTATTCAATTTTAAAACAAATTTTAAGTATTTATCATGCAAATTACCAACATTAATAAAAGAACAATTTTGAGTAACTCTGGTTTTATAACTTATTTTTTAAACAACGCAAATAAATAAAAAAGAATAGACCAAACTGTAAGAAAGCGGCTAAAGATTCTATTATTGCAATTTTTAAACCACAAAAATACAAATGCTTGCAAATAACAAAATCAAAGCATGCTTGCAAATATAAAAAAAATGTTTTAAATGTTCTATCACAGTAATTTTTTAAAATTAGATTATTTAAAAATGGAATATACTCAACCATATTTTAAAACTATCAGCTAATTAAAAAAACACAATTAGCTCTGTACATTAAAATATTTCCATTGAATGCAGTCAAATTGCAAGAAATAAAATTAAAATAGTACCAAATAAAGCTCAATTTCTAACTTCCATTTAGAATTTAAATGAAACTTGTAAGTTCATTGCATTGCACAAAGTAAATAAAAAATTTCATTTAACAAACCAATAGACTATAAAATTTAATCCTGTGATAACATATCAGTTTCGTTTAATTTTTTATAAATTCAATGCGGCAGTTGAAAATTTAGCTATTGCAATCCTCACTGTTCTCAGCCACACTCATTTTTAACCAAAAATTAGATTCATAAAACATAATTATCAGCAAAGCTAAATAAATTATATTAAGGTAATTATTCTTTAATTAAGAAAGATCGTGTGCATAAATTAAGGTGTGCCTTCTTCATGAGCAAAAAACGTTAACCGTCCACACCTCTCAGTCACTAATCATTTTAAAAATGCTCTTCAATCTTGGCGGGAAACTAATTTTTCACCTTTTGGCGAAAATCTTTTTTCCGCGAGCAACCATACATCTTTTCCATCACTAGCGGAATCCTCCAGTGCTACTCCCCCCTACTTCGAATGTCCCCCCCCCCTTTGAACTTCTAGTGAGGATCCATCCACACTGCGGCTAACGAGTCCCAATAAATCGGGCCTCGTCCACACTTCACGTTGTTCGGTACACTCTTTCGCCACGAGTTAGTCACCGGCAGGTCAGCAAATATGGATGAAAATATGAATATCTTGAATAAATTAATAAGTATAGGACTCAGTGAGCAAAAAGCGAAAGAAACTGCTAAAAATGAAAAACTTTGCAATCAATTAATAGAAATCATAAATACTGTAAGTATGACAGGATGAAATAACTGATGTAATCTGAATATTTTTTTCTCCATTTATTAATTGTGATAGAAATTTAGATCATATAATTTTTTTTCTTTCATTTCGGTAGTTTTACTTCTCAATTCTTTTTATCATAACAATTTTTATTAATTTGCAAATTTAATGCCCTTTTCTCCGTAAATTTTACTTTCAGTTTTAAATTTTTAGAAGCATTTTCAGTTATGTATTTTAATTCAGTGGAATTTTAAAAGTGGACTTTGTTTCTGCTCTGTTATCTCATCAGAGTATGAATGTTTTGATTTACAATGTCGAATGTATGTTTTTTTTTTTTTTTTTTAACAAAAGAGTTTTTGTAGAATGACAGCTTATTCAGAGTTAAAATTCGCATATTATTAAGTATCTTGTGCAATTTGGTTGTTTTTCATTTATGCCTTTTTTTTAACAAATAAGATTACGGGCTATGTTACTTATAAGACCTATTTTAGCCTGCTTTATAGTAACTAATTATTTTTAAATGTGTTAGTGAAGAGTAGGGGTACCTCTTTAAGAAGATATATTCTGTATATACATTATGTCTTTAGTATTGTTCTGTGAATTAAATATACTTATATATTGGATGTGTTTGTAAAATCTTTACATAAATTGAATCAACATATTCAATCTAACCTGTTTAAATAAAATGTTAAAATTTATAGATGAATTTAAGTTATGCATTTAAATAATATAATTAAAGTGTATAAAGAAAGTAAATTGATATTTCAATGTCAGAATTTGTGAAGGATTAAATGCTACTTCAAGCATATGATTTTATTAATTACTAACCAATGGTTTCTAAAAGTAGTTTAGGTATCAAATTATTGTATTTAATAATTCAAAATATTTTTTAGGAAAAAAGTTCAATAAATCTTAGAAGAAAAGTTATAAATATTTGAAAAAATTGATTTGTATATCAAATTAAAATACTGTTTTCAAGAAAATTATAAAATTTAAAGGAAGTCACATCTTTGTAATATATGAACATTATTTTATTTTATTGCTTCAATAAGGAAAAAATAGATTTCAGTATACTCTTACCTAAAAAATAACTAATCCATAATCACATACAAACAATTATTGGTATAATAAACCATCATATTTTGTAATCTTCTAAAGCTTCTAGTTTTTAAAACACATTTCTGTTTCATGTTAGTGTTGAATGAAAATGAAGTAATTTGTAATGAAACTTAATAAAGTATCAGTGATAATAACATTGAATATTTAGTTAAAATTTTCACTCTTGTTATATAAAAAAGTGAGTGAATCTATTTAATGACAGACAGTTAATTGATAATTCTCTTTATATACAGGCTACTAAGTATTCACCAAAAGGTATATCCAAATCTACTGGAAACTTGTTGTATAAGATTGGAACATCAATCAAGCCTCAAATACAATCTAAGGTTGAGTTGCTTGTGAAATATGTTGCAGAAGAGAAACTTAATACTGAAATTAAAGTTAATGGTAATTTATATTGAATTATATTTTTATGTAATACATCTCCCATTTTTTATTGCTTAAAGTGCTGTAGTATTCCTTTTTTATTTTATAAAATCTTGATTTGATTGAATACTAATGTTTGTCTACTTATTTTATGATCTGAATCTTTTTTTAAAGTAGTTTTGTCTTAAAGAGTGTCATAGCTATATAATACTATTATATATTTTTGAAACATTAAAAAGAAAGATTTTTTTTGTATATTAATATCACTAGCTTTCTATATTAACCATGTAAATTAAAAAAAAAAATATTTTTATTTCTAGTTAATCTGAAAATTAATTGAAAAAATGTTTTTATTTTTTCATTTTTTTTAATATGCATTATGACATAACAAGCAGCATGTGTCTTAGATTGACAAATAATGCAATTTAACTCAAACTTCATAATTTAAAATTTTTAATATTTTTTTTAAGATGTGCAACAAATATGTATTTTCTCTGACATCTTATATTATATGACTGGGAATGTCATAAAAATCAAAAATATTTATTATCGATTGTGAAAGAAATAAATTCCCCCTCCCCTTCTTTTACAACTTGGAAAATTGTGATAAATGGTGTTGCTTGTAAAGTGAAACAAAAACTTACATACAAATTTAATAGATCCAAAGAATAATTATAGTAGCTCATTTTCTTTGTAAATAATTGATTATTTGGTAGAGAAGATGATACCGTGCTTAGAACTTAAATGTTACTAAATGTCACATTATTTTTTATGATTCCTTTTGAAAATTGTTTATCATCTTAATTTGATTTTTTTCTTATTTTATTCTAAATATTATTGACTGCAATGATTGTTCTTTCTGGTTCTCTTTCCAGCTGCTATCAAATACTTGATGGATCATACTGAAGAAAATGTTGATATTAAAAATTTTGAAACAGCCTCTGGAGTTGGTGTCTCAGTGTCTCCTGAAGAAATAGAAAAAGCTGTTGAAAAAATAATTGTTAGTCATAAAGAGGAACTTCTTGAAAAAAGATACACTTTCAATATGGGAATTCTTATGGGTAATAATTATTTTTCTATGAATGAAAGAACATCCAACAAAACCATAATCATATTGTGTCATATTTGTTTAAACATATTATACAATTAGTGGTTGTATCCCTCCTTGTTGCTTATAATGTAACCTTGCTTTTTTAGCCATAATTTATTTGTTTTCATATTTTATGTAAAATTCTATATAATGTTGATGCAATTCCCACATCTTTCAAACTCCATAGTTTAAGAAAAAAGAAATACATATTTAAATTTGTTTCACAATAGTTTGTTAAATATTTGTTTATAAGGAAAAACAACTTTTGATTTTAAAAAGATAATAAGTGTTATTTGAAATTGTAAACTTGGCAGAAGGCTTGTAAATATAATTTCAAATTATACTTTATATTCATGCATTATTCAGATCAATAAATAGTTTAACAGCTGAAAGAATCTTATGAAATGATTATTTTTCAATTAATTATGTATAGTTCAAATCAACTCTTATAATTCTATTAACTTTGCATCTGAGTTGTTGGACAAAAAATTTTTCTGATCTTATAAGAATATTCAATTTTTTTTTTATTTGCATTATCTCTGTGTTGTCTCAGTAGAATCAACTTCCTGACATTAAATTATTTTAAGACTGGAAAATAACCTTCTGGTCCTCCTAATTACATTTGAAAATATTTGCTTGTACCTAGTTTGAAAATGAATAGTAAAAAGAACTTTCTCTTATGTTTATGAATATTTAAGAATTTATAGGAAGATTTTGTAAGAATTTTCTTGAGTCCAATATTTTTCTTCACAAACCCAGTGTGAATCATGAGTTTCAATTACAGTTTCTCTAATGTGGAATTAAATTTAAATATAAAATATGTGATGAAATAAAATATTAGTGTAGAATGTATTATACAATAAATATAAATATAGAATATGTGATGAAATAAAATATAAATGTAGAATGTATTATACTATAAATATAAGTATAGAATATGTAAACAAATATTCAAATAAATCAAAAATTAACAATATTCTAATATGACTGATTGTAAAGTGTTTGAAGATTATATTTCATTGTTCAACTTGGACTCATTGCAGGATTTTTAATTTTTTTGCATTTCTAATATATGACAGTTTTTAACTTTTCAATGCTTGCTGAAGTGATTCAAATTTTCCAAATCAATTAAGTTAATTTGTAGTTTTGTTGAGAAATCTCTAATTGTATCATTTACTAAGATTTTGACTATTAGGAATTATCCCTGTGATAGTTGTCTACAGTAAATGAAAACATAGTGTGAAAGATATGATTTTAAAAATATTCATCGCGAGCTAAAATTATTAACTGTCACATAATAATTTAAAAAACAAAGTAACATTTTAACTCAAGCAAATATTTAAAACATTTCAAAATTAGCTATAAACATTTGAAAAATTTTATTAATTATTTTTTATTAGAATTTATTGTTTTTTTAATAATATTATACATAGCTTTTTTTCATTATATCTCCAATCTTTTCTGCAGCTGCTGCTCGATCTGAACTTCCTTTTGCTGATGGTAAATGGATTAAGAATGAAGTTGATATTCAAATTTTAGATCTCTTAGGACCAAAGGACAGCTCTAATAATCAAAAAGCAGCTAAAACAAAAGTTAGTATTTAAGTTATATGAATTTATTTTGTAGGAGAAGAAAATTTCCTTGAAAAGGATTTCAATTCATTTATGCCTATTAATAATTATAGAGATATTTTTGTATCTGTTGCAAGATTTTGTTCCAAAAATGAAATGTCTTTTAAATTATGCAATAATTTAAATGAATAAATCATGCATTTAAATTTTACTAAAATAACTGTATAGTTTGCAACCATTTTCATTTTATTATTTATTATTGTAAAGCAAATTCTATTAAAATTGGAGAACTTGGCAAATGACCTTGGTTAAATTTTGTTTATTTATTTTTAAAAAGATGAGATCATTTTATGTTGATTGATTTGTTTTATAAAGCTTTGTTATGCTGATATCTTTTTTTTCTTCTGAAAAAATTCTAAAATTTAAGAAATATGCTTGCTATATTGTTGTCATTTGTTCTCATTATTATTATTAGTATTATTTTTGTAATATCTTGCTATCTAACTTTGGTATCTCTGAAATCATTATAAACAGTATTTAAGAACATATATAAAATTATATAAGGCATTATTTCTCTGTATTTATCTGTTTAAATCATTTGGTGAAGAGGGGGAAATGAAAATTCTAAATTCTTGGAGCCATATGCAATTAACTAATTATTTATTTATTTGTTATTTCAAAATTGGATTTATGAAACAATTATATTATTAAAAAAAATTTTTTTTAATTCAAAATTATGCACAAGCAATAAATTTTTCCTTTGTGTTTCCATCCTTTAATTCTTTTTTTAAAAATGAGGATTAATAAAAGTTTTGTTGAGGATGTTGTTTGCCAGATGTAGAATTTATTTGAATTTGATGTAAGAAAATAAATTTGAATTGCATTTGTAAATAATTTTTCAGTAAATTATATTGAATGCAGTATTTTAGCCATAATAATTAAAGCAAGTAGTATATATTTTTCTTTTTTAAATAACTTATGTTTAGAAGTGCTAAAACCCTAGGGATTTTTATCCTTATAATTGATTCTCATTCTCTAAATAATTATTTAAAGGTTAAAGAAAAGAAGAAAGAGGCTGCATCATCTGAAACTGAAATTCCAAAAGAGGAAGAACGTAAGACAATCTTTTTAAATTTAAATTTGACAAAAATTTGGATTGAGCATGTTTTCATAATGTTGATTAATACTTTTTTCAAGGAATAAAGAATTTTATGTTTATTGTTAATCTATTTTTTATAAACATAGTTATTCTGCATAGTTTCTAATTCAAGTTACTGCTATTATTGTTTATATAAAAATGATCAAGAAATGAAAGTGTTTGACATTTTAAAAACACTGATATAATTACTTATATATTTTTTATGTTAGTTTTTTGCTTTCAAATTACACTGAAGCTCTTTAAACATATAGTAAAGTTAATTATAATTTTTTTAATTATGAAAAAATGTAACTGTAGAATTTTCTATTGCTTTTATTTAACAGTTAATTATGCATAATGTTGGAGAACAATTTGAATAATTAGAAGTGGTAGTGGTTCTTTATCATGTTGTTATCCTTTATTTATTTTATATAATTAATATTAGTATCATTAAATAGTATCGTAAAAGGAGCATAATAAACATGCCTGTCATGGATCTTCCTAAAAATTCAGAAGTAAATGTTGATTGCATATTAATTATATTGTGTTTTTAGCTCGAACCATTACAAGCATGATGAAAAGGCTAAATTTTCACAAACCTGGTGAAAACTATAAAACTGATGGCTATGTTATTACTCCAAATACCATGAACCTTCTTAAAAAGCATTTAGAAGAGACAAAAGGACAGGTAAGACAATGATCTTTTTTATACTCAATGTTGGCTTCAAATATTTATGAAGCAAATGAAGTTTGCTTTTGGTTATGAATAGAATTTATAATTTTTGAACTAAGTGGCTCATGGATTTTAAATTAACACTGTATATTTTTGGAATCGTAATATATGTAATTATTAGTTAAACTTTGATTAAAAGCATTTTTAAAAAATAATTATTATCAAGTAATTTTTTATAGTTATTGATTTTCTTATTAATTGTGGCAGCAACTTTTTGTAAATTAGAATGATCTAGTTGTTGACAAAGTTAAAAGTGCAATATTACTGACAGTTTGAATTTAGAATTTTCTGCACATGAGTGATATGAACTGCTATATTTGTTTTATATTTCAATCATATTTGCATACTTTTAATTATATAACAAATTCTTTGTTGATATGCCTGGATCATGCAAAATATGCATAATTTTAAAGGCAGTTGAATTAAATATTAGAAATTCTTTAAATGTTGTATTTCATTAGTGAATATATAGTTTAAAAAAAGTTGGAGAAAATATGTTATTATAAATGTAATGTGCTTATCCAACATCATTTCTTTAACTATTTCATTTTAATCTAATTCTCCAAACTCGTGAAAGTATGTTCTAAAAAAATTTCACGTCTGCTTGAATTGTTATGAAAAAAAGAGCTGTTTTAATTTTCTAATGTTGTGCATTATTTCTGCAGGTAAGAACGAGATTTCCCCCTGAACCAAATGGAATTTTACATATAGGACATGCAAAAGCTGTTAATATTAATTTTGGATATGCTGAAGCTCATGGTGGTCTCTGTATTTTAAGATATGATGATACAAATCCAGAGAAAGAAGAAGAAAAGTATTTTAATGAAATTCTTGAAATGGTGCGATGGCTAGGTAATTCTTTTTCCCTCTCTTCTTATAAATGTGAAAATTAAAACTATCCATTTAATTTATACAAAAAGAAATCTTGTTTGATTTTTTTTCATCTATTTTGTCAAATAATGCATCTGACTCATAATTTATATGATCTCAATTTCATAATTGCATTCTAGAATTAATTTTTACTTATTATTTTTTATTTTACATTGTACCTTTGTATACAATTTACTCATAACTTTCATGTATTAAACAATGAAAAAACTTTTTATTAAATTTATTGTTCTTAAACTGAATTTCATTTAAAGATACAAGGATTGTATGTACATGATATCCATTCTGATTACAGCTCAGTAAGCTTTTTATAATCGTTTAAATATAGACATATATTTAAAGTTAAAGAAATAACTAAAATAGATCAAACAATTATATAATATTGTGTCTGTTGCTAAATGCTATCTTAAAAACATTATGAAGTTATATTTTTATATAATCCCCAAGTTCTTTTTGTTATATTTTCTAAAATATTCTTGTTATTCTTAAGTTTTGAATTGTACTGCCAAAACATATCAAGCAGTAAAGATTTGAAATAAATATTTTACATTTTTTCATTGGCTACCCTTAGAAAGATTTAAACAATGAACTGCTTTTACTAAGTTGATTGTTGATTGATAACTTTCAAAGTGTCGAAACGTCATCATAATCTGTATCTTACTTTTATATTTCACAGCTTAATTTTACATTAAAGCTGTTTCTAAAATATTAGGTTTTCAGAAATATTTTGCTAAATATAACTTATAGTATTGAGGAATTATTGTATAAAAATTCAAATTTTGTGAATTTTGAATAACTTTTTGTTACTAGCAGTAACTTATAATTCTATATGCCTTTTATGAATTTCATATATTTATCAATTTGTTATGATTTAGAAATTGACCATTGAGATTTGATTACCGTAGAGCTTTCATTTCATAACATATGTTTGTTTGAACTTCTGCTATTAAAAAGGAATTTAATTTGTTACACTGAAAACTTATATAAGAACTTTTGATAAAATTATAAATTATTTATTCAATTTTAAAATTTTTTATTTTAAAAAATCATTTATTATTTAAGAAATAACTGCATGCAAAATTTGTCATCTCTTGATTCATAGGTTTTCTCTGCAGAATATTTTGAAACTTTTTTTAATAGCTTATAGAGAGTATCCAAATCTAAATATTGCTCTAAATATTTCAATCAAAACTCTAAAACCTCTGAATTCTAATTGCATCTATCCTCTCTTTTACTTTCTGTTATGTAAAATATTGAGAAAATGTTATAATCATAAAAAAAATAATAAAAAAAATTGAATTTAAGGTTTTGATGAATCCTTGCTTTAGAACTTCTGAATTAAAAAAAAACAACAACACATTTTTGATAAATGTCTGCATGTGTAAGAATTAGTTAAAAAGTGTTTTAAGCTAGATAGGGAGAATATGGTACACAATCTTTGCATCAAATTTATAGGTTTTTATCAAATCATATGCAAAATCCATTCTGAGTAAGACTATCTGGTTGCATAAGTATGAATAAATAAATAAAATTCAGTACTTGAAATTACATCTATACTGTTGACATCAATCTAATTTTGAGCCAAATCGAACTACTAATTGTCCATCTATCAATCTGTATTTTCAAAAACATAAAAATGCAATAACTCTAAAATGTAGCGAATTAAATACATGAGATTTATTATTATTTTATGATTAAAAATGTAATTCTTTGTTAAACTTTTGTTTCAAGTAGTTGAGAAAAACATATCTATAAGACAAATTTAATTTTCAAATATTATGCTAGAAATTTATAGAGATATATCTCTCTGGCATAAATAATTTAATAATATATTAATTGGGGAAAGAATGTCAAGAACTACACATTAGATTCAGTAAAAATGCTGAACTTTTATATTTCATTGTTACTGTCTGCCAGTGCCATGTAGAATGTTCTTTGGTATTATACCTTTATTAGAAAATATGCTAGAAAGTTTTAGGAAAACCATTCCAGCCGGTTGATAAACTGAGCATGCACTTTTATAATCTTTTTACACAAGCAAATGTAGTTGTGTGCACTATTGTTTTTACATATTATTGATTTTTGTGTTTAGCCATCAGGATGAAAAAATGTTTTAATCATTAGAACATTTCCAGAAGTAAATTTATGATTATTCAATTTTTGTATAGAATTATATTCTTGCCAAAACACATTATTTCTTTATATATAATCGATATATTCCAAATTTAGATAAAATTGCAATGATAATAGGGTGTTTTTTCTTTGAAAGATTTTATTTTTTTAATATTATTCAAAATAACTTTTTATTGCTTTTTACATATTGCTCTCTCTCTCTCTCATCTCCCCTCCCCCATTACTGTTATTTTGTATAAAAGAATGACTAAAATTATACTATATATTTTAATCCTTAAAACTGCTTTTAAAAGCTGTTTGTTTAATTCATATCTAAATGAAATCAGCAGCTGCTGCTTTTTTTTTTTTTTTTTTTTTTTTTTTTTTCATTACGATAAAGCTTATAATTTGCATGCAGCATATATCTTTGATATATACTAAACATATCTCACCTTATTCCTTTACTTTACTTTTGATGCACCTTATTTCTGTATCTTTTTTTCACTTGAAATTGTGTTATGAATGAGAATTGTGATAATTTTTTTAAAATTAATTTTTGTGATAAATTGTTGCTTTAATATAGGGTATGAGCCAGCTGTGATATCACATTCTTCTGATTACTTTGATCAGCTATATGAGTATGCTTGCACTTTAATTAAAAAGGACTTGACTTATGTTTGTCACCAAAAGCAAGAAGAGCTTAAAGGCTTCAATCCCCCTCCATCTCCCTGGAGAAATCGCCCTGTGGAAGAAAGTCTTCAGTTATTTCAGGTACTTCCATTCACACCATGTGCGTACAGGACTCTAAGCTTACAAATAAAATTGTGAATTAATTGAATCTCTATTATCTGGTGTGACCCAGATTCTCTGTCTTTGTTTTTGTAAAGTATTTATTTATAAAAAGAAGGAATACATCTAATGCAGTAGTAACAAAATGCGGGAAAATGAAGCAAGAACTGAATTTTTTACTTCCAAGATGTTTAAAATTTGTATCTTATGGTAATGAATATATTTATTAAATATTTAAAAAAAAACGGTATGAAGAAAATTTTAAAATGGTTTGTATTTTTATTTTTCAAAAATGTATAACATTTATAGTTATATCAAAGTGTATTTGGGATGTTTCTCTATATAATAGAGTTTATTAAACTTATAATTCAACAAAAGTGTTAATATTTTTTTAATCAATCTACGTGGTAAAATTTTATAACAAAAATAAAATAAAATAAACAAGTTTAAATCAAATGCTGCATATTGGTAATATTCAAAATTTGTTAAAATGCAATCTTTGTGTTACATTTTCTGTAAAAAAGTAAATAAATGAATCTTTTGTTTGACTGTTAGAAAAATGCTTCTTTTTTATATTCAATGATCATAGAAAAATTCCTTTGAAATTGAATAGTAAAAAATATCTGCTTTCAATTAATTTATCATTTGCCATCAAGTATCCAACATTTTTAAATATTTATTAAAAAGTTTTTTTAATTATTATTGGATTATTTTGTTATAATTTTATTTATTTTTTGATTTTATAAAAATTATTTTGGCATGTAAACACTGTTTTTGCCATTTATGTTCTGTCTCAGTGTCCTTCTAATCTGTTTGAAAGCAATATTCTGTAATTGTTTTTGTACAATGAAAGAGACTTAATAATTAGAAAAATTTAGCTTTGCAATATAATTTTTCCCATCGCAAAGAGGCATGAACATGCTCTTTTGATAAGAAAAAAAGATTTAGAGCTCTATTTTTCACCCTTTTGTATATTTATCCTGAAAATTGACAGTATTAAACGGAAAATAACATTTGATTGTTGCTGATATCAAATATTACATGCAAAATTAAAGTGATACTTTGCAATTTTAATGGCAACCAAAAAGCACCTAGAAAATGTTTTGACAAATTATAAAAATATCCTGATATATAAAATCTATGCATAAATAGCAATTAAATCAATTGTAAATCCCTTTGCCAATTGAAATTGCCAAAATTTTTTCTTTGTGCTTTTTGGTTGCTATTAAAACGAAATAGTACTATTAAATTTATACACTGAAAAAAAAAAAAATGTTATGTAAGCTTGAAGCTCTGTGGCACCTGTGCACAGTCTACTGAACCAGTACTTATAAAATTATGTACTAATTTTGTATTCACTTTGTAAAATTATGCACTAATTTGTAATTGCACTTATTTGCAATTAAGAATTTCCCCTTCTAAATGAAATAAAAGTGATGATGCAATGATAAAAAGTAAGGATAAATAATATATTATTATTAAAACACATTTACCCTTGAAAGCTTTGATTACTGGAAATATTTATCTAGTTTTATTGCAAATTTATATAATTTAATATTTTTGTAGGATATGAAAAATGGTAAAATTGGTGAAGGAGAAGCAACATTGCGAATGAAAGTAACATTGGAAGAAGGTAAACAAGATCCTGTAGCTTACCGTATTAAATTTTTACCTCATCATAGGACAGGAAATAAATGGTTTGTTCAGTTACACTTTTTTTTTTAAATTTTGTGTAATTTTAAATTGTGTTGAACAGATAAAGAGAACTTCCTATTTTCAGGTGCATATATCCTACTTATGATTTTACTCATTGCCTTTGTGATTCTATTGAAAACATCACACATTCTTTGTGTACAAAAGAGTTTCAATCTAGGTAATTAAATTTTTAATTTATTTTTGTTTTTAATTTTTTGTGGTAGTATCCAAACACAAGTAATATAAAATATAAAGGCAGGTAAACTAGTCAGTCATAAATGAATGTTTTTTGTGTTTTTTTTTTCGGTGCAATGAATAAATAAAACCTTATAGAAGGTTTAACACTTAAAATGACAGTCTTAATTTTCCCTGGAACTGTTAATTATGAAATTAAAATATCCTATTTTTATGATTTCTATATGATTCTACTTTTAGATATATTTATAGTTCCATTTAAGAGTTTTTAAAATTCAGGCTTTGTTTTTGATTATGTACAAATATATCAGGAAAATTACAACATTAACTCGCTTATACAATAAAAATACCAGCTAAAAGAAGACATATTTTTTTCATATTAATTTTTACATTTATGAATGCGGTTATCTTATTCTGTTAAAAAAAAGATTTAAAAAACTTATTTAGAACATGGCATTGCACTTTCATCAATTTTTGTGGTAGTTATGCCAGTTTTATAATGGTAACCTTTCCAGAATGGTTAGTTCTTAGCTTATATTATCTACAATTTTTAAGTGAAGCAAATACAAGAGGAAGTCTACACTTTCTATCCCATACATTTCGAATTTTATTTGCTGTTGTTCATATAAAATAACCAAATACAAACTTTTCAGTCATGATGTGCTTCTACATCAATGACGACAATTTTAGAAATGATATATTCATCTAAAAACTCATAATCAAAAATTCATCTATCATCTGGAATTTTGTTTAAGAGATATTGAAAAATATCAAAGATCTTGATTGTTAATCTTATAAAAGTTGACTTAAATTTTTGGTAATGATAGTTTTTTATACCCCTTTTTATTGTTCTTCTTTTATTTTGGCAAAACCAAAAAGACATTTGTATTATGAAAATACAGAAATAAATATTAAAATTTAAAAAATTCACATTAAAAATTTATTTTTAAACATTTTTTAAATAAAAATTATGCATTATTATAAAACAGAAAATAACCAAGGATTAAAAAATATGCAGGTTTACATATGTTCAAAGGTGCTTAATTTTTTTTGGCAAAGGTGCTTAAAAAGTGTTTAATAGTGCTTACCTTTTGCAGCACTTTCTCACTATGCCCTTATACTGAAAAGAGAATTATTATGTGTGCTACAGAATAATTTCAACAATTTATGTAATATTTTAAGAATTATTCAACAAAAATTTCTTAGATTCATCATAAAATTCAGTTTTTAGTTGTATTTTCAAAATGATTTAAATGATGTGAATAACAATATTTTATTTTGTTTAAGTCCATAAGCATAATTCAAAAAATTATTAAATCTATAAACATCATATCTTATAGTTCCAAAGAGTCATATTCTATGAAATGTTCTTGACACTTCAACTTTCAAATAAATAAGTAGATAAATAAATGAAGGTTTCTATCTTCTGCTATTAAACTTGATTGACTTATGAAAGTTTTAATAGAATAATTTAAAAAGATCAACATTTTTATAATCTGAGGTATCACCTTTAGAATGGTTGTAGTGGTTTAAAATTACACTCTTTTATTGAATAATGATACTCAAATATTCATAAATCATTCAGTTTTAGAGACTGACTTAATTGATTGAAATTTATCTCCTTCTATTTAAAATATTAGTGACT
Source organism: Argiope trifasciata (assembly GCA_026543055.1). NCBI lineage: Eukaryota > Metazoa > Arthropoda > Arachnida > Araneae > Araneidae > Argiope > Argiope trifasciata. The sequence goes on from JAPMOQ010060694.1 coordinate 27,869, forward strand.
GAAAAGTATCTTGTTAAATATGATTCACAGTGTAAAGGATCCAGATTAATACTAAGCATTCTTCATATATTAAAGAATTTATAGACTCATGTTACATACTGTGCAATTATTTACTTCATTTTAGACCCTCTTTATAGATGTATTTCTATTAAAGTTTTACAAATTAGCCATTGAAACAATATATGTTAAACCATATTTGTCTGAAATAAAGCTGTTTATTTAATTGATAATACAAAAAAAAATCATCATCATTTTTTTTTTTTTTTTTAAATAAATATTTTATTCATTTTATTGAGGTACATATTGAAAGTTACATTTTTATATGTTCAATTTGCAATAATAGTTTTAGTTTTTGTCAACCTGATAACAGCATATTGATAAAAGATAATTTTGTTGTTTCATTTCATTTGTAATGTGCACTTGCAGCTTAAATATTATTTTTATTGTTAGCAAAATACAATTAAATTACTTTTTAAAAATTCATAAAAAATATAAATTTAATTAGTTGATTAAAATATTAGCATCACTAAAAATATAATCTTTTAACATCTTTAATATTATGCAAAAATTAATTTTGTACTGTAATATTTTTGAAAATTATTGCGGAAGAACGTTGAAATTTCTCTTAATTTTTAGTTAATTCAAATTCTAATTAAAACTTCAAAGAAATCGGTCCAAGGTGCCCATTCCTGGCTTCCAAGGTATATATGAGCCAAATTTGGTAGTGTTAGGTCTAAAAGTCAGACCAGCAGAGTGCCAACACACACTCACATTGAGCTTTATTATAAGTATAGATTTAATTGAGTAATATTTTGATTTATGGAAATAAATTTTTGTTCTTGTATTATTTATATATTTTGTGATTTTACTGTATATATATACATTGTAATTTATTTTATAATTAACTTTTATTTCATGAATTAACAACATATTTTTTTATTTTATTTCAGGCGATCTTCTTATTACTGGTTATGTAATGCATTAGATATATATTGTCCAGTCCAGTGGGAATATGGACGTTTAAATATGAATTATACTGTCATATCAAAGCGTAAAATTCTTAAATTGATATCTGAGGGAATCATAAGGTTATTATTATATTTTGATTTTATTTAGATCATGAATTATATATATATATATATATATACACAATTTTTAATATATTGTAATGTATAATTTATTTTAAAAGAATAATAATTTTTTTCTGTCAACATCTTGGTTGATATATTTCTCTTCAATTCTATAAAATTTCTTTTATCAATAAATGAAAAGAATGATTTTTTTTAGTATTCATTAATTCATTTTTTATTATATAGTGAATGATAATTGGTTCACCTGATATTTTGTAACAGATACACAAAAAACTGATACACACTATCAAGTTTGTGGTATTAGTTTTTTTATTCAATTGATAAGCTTATTTGTTTTTAATTAGTTGATTTTATATTAAACTGATACAAACTATTAGATTGATGTAGTCTTAATTCACCAGTAATACTGTATAAGGGTTTTTTTTTTAATTATAGATATTTCAGTTCTAGTTGTAATTGCATTTTACTCCTTGGAATTATATTCATTTCAGTATCAGTTAGGGCTTATTGTAATTTATCAATATGATTCAAGATATAACATAGTGATCGTTATATCAACATGATACAAAGCGTTCGGATGGTACTTATATTAACCCATTATAAAATATCAGATGATTATAATGCCCATTCCTAATTCATCATTTTGTATATGACACCATAGACATATACTATGTTAACTGACAGCCCATAAATATTATTTCTTACTATTGCTATAATATAAGTACTTTTAACATATTTATTTTATCTTGCAATATGTGTTATGATTCATGAAATTTTCAACGAATAAAAAAATGTATTTTGCTTTTAAAAGTATTTATTATTTTTTTATTATTCAGGAAAATTGGTGGTTCAAACAACACAATTATTATTAATAAATTTATTGATAGTAAGTAAATATTAAACATTAAGCATGACTAAAATTTTCAAAGTAGAATAATTTTTAAAATGTACTTAAAAAAATATTTATGTCTTTAAAATTAGAAATAAAAACATTTTCTTACGAAATGCATTACAAAATATTTGAAAAGAAAACTCTTATCTTAAACTTTTGTATCAGTCTTTAATTTTTTTTGAAGTCCTTACTTTAAAAAAAAGGTTCAAAATTAAAATTAAAAACCAAAATTGTACATAATGAAAATTTTTTCTTTGAATATAATATCTATTAACAGATAGAGTTTTAATACTTTTTGGCTGCAAAGTTGATCAGATGTTAATTATATCTAATAAAAAAATTATCAGTAATAATCTATTCCTGATGCTGCAAAATTGAACATTAACTAGATACTAATTTCAGTGCACATACAAGAATCAATGCAAACCGAGTATTCAATTTTATTCTGGCAAGGTAAGAACTGATTACTGGCTGTATAAGCATTTAAAAATATTGGGTTGCAATCAAATTTCAGAATCAATTTGTACCTCATAAAGCATAACCAGATACCAATTCAACCCTTCTAGTTATTCAAATTGAAATTCTTCGATTCTACTTATTTTTAATAAAAATATCCTTTTCATACTCATTTTAAGTACTATAGGCCTTTTATTGTTTTCAACATGGTTCTTTTAAATTTATTTTGTAACTTACTTGTTTTATAGAGATTGGGATGATCCAAGGCTTTTTACACTGACTGCTTTGCGACGAAGGGGAGTACCACCTGAGGCCATACAAAAATTTTGTGTTGAGGTATGTTTATTTTCATTACACAGTTTAGTTGTTACAGCATCATATGTTAAAATTTTTATGGTGTAAAAATCTAATGTTGAAATAAATTTATGAAAATTATTCTGAGTGATCTTAAATATCTTTCTTTTCAATAATTTCATTACTGCATATATTTTATTTAGATGTATTAAATTTGTTGTAATGTGATTAATAGATTGATTAAAAGTATATTTTCATAAAATAGTACTTTTTTCGCTTTTATAATCAAACGTTTTTTTTTTATTCTAAAATTAATGTTTTTTGGTAATTATTGAATCTTTTATTGTCAATCATTTGAATAGCTGAAAATTAACTATTAAATTAAATTGCTACTTTTCAGCTTGGTGTCACTGGAGCACAGTCTATTGTTGATCCGCAAATGCTTGAGGCCCATGTTAGAGATGTCCTCAATAATACTGCACCAAGGTTAGTCATTATATATGAGTATATATTACAAAGGATCTTATATAATATAGATGATATATATGTACATTATAAATGACATGCATTCAGATAAAATTGTTTACAAGTTGAATATCTCTATCTCTCCTCTATCATTTTGTCCATCAAAATTGCTTGCACCGCCCTGAAATTATAATTGTTTTATTATTTTTCATTTTTTAAAATTACATTTCCATTTCTTTTCTAATCTACATTTCATTTCTAATTTAATTACATTTCCATCAATGAAAATGAGAAAAAAAAGCATAAAAATTAGAAAATGAGTCTAAAAAAAAAGAAAAAAGAGAAATGGAGTTTCGATAATTCAAACTCACTTGACGCAGCAACACAAAGTCGTCAAACTCACTTGACGCAGCAGCAACGCAAAAGTCGTCAGACTCACTTGACGCAGCAACGCAAAGTCGTCAGACCTACTTGACGCAGCAACACAAAGCCGTCAGACTCACTTGACGCAGCAACGCAAAGTCGTCAGACTCACTTGACGCAGCAGCAACGCTCGTACACTAACCATAACGCTTGGCGCAATAAAATCGTTCATCTCTCTAGCGAACTCACTGGTAGGGGAGTATTGTGGTGACATCTTAATACGCCAGTAACTACCGCTAAACATCGGTGGCCATTTTTGTATAGTGGATAAGATACTGGACTTCAAATCCGAAAATCGCAGGTTCGATCCTTGGCGGAATTCAACCCTACGTATTGGCACAATTCCGCCAATACATACGCCAAAGACCTAAGAAGTTTATAATATTAAATGAAACAACTCATTTTTGTACTGACACGATTTTTGAATTGTAAAAGGTTATTTATGTTTTTATGTAAATGTCAACAGTGTGATTAAAATAAAAAAGAATTGGATGTCATGTTTTGTGTGATTGTGATTTATTTTTTCTAACCTGTATTATTACAGTGTGGACAAAACAATATGATTATATATGACAAAATTATGCTTTATTAAAGTTCAGCTCACTATAAAATATGACAATTTTATTTCTTTCATCTGTTTATAATAATTAAAATGCTGTATTTTTACATTTTGTTGCTAAATTCACTTTATTATGTAGCTGAATATTTTTTGTTTCTTTTTTATCTGTGATCTACAATATAAAACCTCTTTTCACTTATATGTTAAATATATTTCAGTATTAATATAAAATTATTTATATTATGTTTTTTACAGAACCATGGCTATTGTTGAACCATTGAAAGTTCGAATTAGCTTACCTTGCAAAACGCCTATCTTGATTGATGTTCCTGATTTTCCTGCAGATCCTTCTAGAGGACATCATAAAGTGACATTTTCGGATGTAATTTATATTGATCAGTCAGATTTTAAAGAGGTATGTCTCTTAGAGTATAATATTTGAAATTAGTGGTATAACAAAAAATTAACACCATTAAAAAATAATTAAAATTCTGATTGCCATAGATATTTTTGATCATTTTATTAGTTTGATGAATGTTTCAATGCTGAAAATCTTTGCAGATTCTACCCAATAACCAATATAAGAGATTGACTATTGGACAACCTGTTGGACTAAGGCATGCTGGATATGTTATTTCAGTTACCGAAGTTATAAAGGTTTGTTTAATAAAATGTTATATTATAATTTCTTTTAGAAATGTTGGAAAAAATGTTGATGCCAGTTAATTTAGCAATTTGTTAAAAATGGAAATGCCATTTTTAACAGCTTATTGACTCTGGATCTGCAATAATTGCTAACTTGTTAAAAATTTCTTGATGATGAATGAGAATTCTAATCTAAATTAGATATTTGATTAAAATTTGGAATCCAGTTTCATGATTTAATGCTTTAATAAATGTATTAGCAAATGAGATCATATTCCTGGGAAATAAGTGCCTAAAACCAGATTATACAAACTAAAAGCCATGATCTTCCGATGTAGCGTTTATATTTCAGAATCTTTAATAAAACACACAAAAATTTCCTTAAGAAAAATAATCGAGAAAATAGTTTGACTTATGAAACAAAGAAATTGGCTGTACCTATAAATAATCGCTCCCCATTTTAAAATCATTATAGTTATCATTTTGCCATGATATATAAAACAAATTTTTAAATAAAGTTACTAATTGTTAAATTGTCAGACTATTACCAATTAGTGAATATAATTTATTTTATTGATTCTTTATCATCTGCTGTGGATGAGAGGTTGCCAGTTAAATTAGCCTTATTTGTCTTCCCTAATGACTTAGCAATGTCTGAAGTCAAATTACTCCTTTCAGTGACAAGGGAACTTCCAATGGGAGAATTGTATCATAACTGAAAATAGAAAACTGAGACTGAAACTTAATTTCCTGCCTTCCATTTTAACCATGGCTACAGATTTATTCAGATGATAATGTGGGATAAGGGTTGCTCAATTGTGGTTATTATCTCATAATCAATATATAAAGTGAATTTTTAAATAAAATTATAACAAGCTAAGCTGTCTAACTATTATCACTTATTGATGTAATTTATTTTATTAGTTATTAATGAGAGGGTATCAGTAGGTCAGATTCGACTTCCCTTATGGGATTAGCAATGTTTAAATCAAATTATTCCTTCCAGTGACTGGGAAACTTCCTATGAGAAAAATTATATCATAACTGACATGCAGAAAATTAAGATTGAGCCCCAACTTTCTACCTTCAACTTGAACAATGACTGTTATTCAAATTGACCCAGATGATAATATGGGAAAAGTGTAATTCACTTGTAATTATCATCTCATCAAAAATTTTGAACTGATTTACTATCAGTTTTTTAATACAAAAAATTTTGAATGTCTATTTAGTAATTTTAAAGGAATATTATGCAAAAGAACAGTAATATTTTATAAACTTTCTATTAACCTGCCCATTTATTTACTGGTATGAAGAAATTTTTTGGTATAAATTCCATGCACATTTATATAAATTTTATAAAAGGCCAAATTATTTATAAACCTTTAAGCTTTGTTATTTTCAGTCTATTTCCTTGTGAAACTGAAATTTATGAAGAGTAATTTGTTGAAAAGTCTATTAATTATGTTTGGTTTTGAAATAATTCCATTTATACTCAGGATGGAAATAATCAAATAGTTGAAGTCCAAACTATTGGTACTCCTGTTGCTGTGAGTAAAAGACCAAAAGCTTTCATTCACTGGGTTTCAGAACCTGTTACTTGTGAAGTGCGACTGTATGAACGATTGTAAGTATTTATATTACTTACTTTGAATGTCATTACTCAGTTTTAAAATTGAAAATTTCTCTTCTTCAGATAAGAAAACTGTTTAGAATTTTAAGGAAATTATCATACCATTTTTTAAATATTCAAGTTAAGATCATGAAATAAATTTCCTTGACATGAATTCAATATTACATCAATAGTAATTTTCAAGATTATTTGTTCATTTTTTATAATTGTTTGTTAAGTAATCAACTCCATAAGAGGTAAATAATATTTTTCCTTAAATGAAACAATATTGTATATATTACTATTTTGCTACAATTAAGTTTCATTTATGGTTATTGCTACGTTTTGTATAAGAACTTTGTAAAAATTCATATGTTAATTTGCTAGATATATTTACTGTAAATACTTGTAATAAGAATATAGAGGTTGTGGATTGATATTGCACTTGGAGAATTATTTGTATGATTGGTGCATTATCAAGTGACATATTAGGCAATATGAGATAAAAATGGCACTTGTATGCCATAAAAAAGTGTGTTTTATTGAACATATGTGTACAAAAGGGAAAAGAGTTTGAAAATAAGGAAAAAAAAAAAAAATGTCATTTGTGTCTCTCTACTTCCATTTTAGGCTAAAAGAAATATGCTTATACCGTTATTTTATAGGAGATTTACAATGTCCTTTAATTGTTTTGAGCAAAGTATGTACAAAACAGATTAATTATATTTTCAAGCAAAGAGTAAAAAGTATGTTTTATATATTTTATTGAAGAATCCATTTATGATATTCATCAAAGATGTCTAGAGAAGTTATATTTAAAAATCATAAATTAAAGTGCAACTAAAGGAAATATACATTTATAAAAAGAGATAAGGTGTAATTTTATTGCATTAGAAAAATCTGAAAAATAGAAATAAATTGAAGGCAAATTTGAATGATGCAGATGATTTGCTAGGGTTATCATGTAATTAATATTTTTCAAACTTCAACATAACTTGTTTTTGCATTACTATATAACCAGAGTAATTTATATTTGGACATTCCACAAATTATTGCTATGTTGGGCAAAAAAAAAAAAAATCATATCAAATATCGCCAGACAATCTTTTGTATGATTGAAATCTGTAAAAGTATTTTATTTTTAAATATTCATAATTTGTTTATAATTTACACAGATTTAATCATAAAAATCCAGAAGACACAAAAGAAGTACCAGGTGGATTTATTACAGATTGCAATCCGGTAAGAACTTTTTTTTTATCTGGTTTAAAATGTCAATTTCATTTTTTTTTTTTTTTTCATTCAAGAATAAAATAAATGGTTTTATAATTTTTAGAATAAATAAGTTTAGAACTTATTGTTTTATTTATTTGATAAACAATATTATCTGAAATAACTGCCAATTTATACCGTTTTTTTTAAAGGGGTGTCAGTAGTCTAAATACTTTCAAAATCATGATTTTTATGTATCTGAAACCTCTATTTCCAGACTTTGTCCATGTTCATATTAGAAATAAATTAAAATCAACTTCAAAAAATGTTTAAAAAAAAAAAGGATTTTAAATGAGGCAACACGTTCCTTTCAACAGATGAAAATTAAATAAATATTTTATTTTTAACCCAAGGCTGATCTGCTAAGCTTCAAATTACTTTAATTTATTATTGCAGTGCAACAGATTAACTGCAATTGTGACTGATTGGTACATTTACCCCTGATTCATTTTGTTATGGCTTGCAATTTATTTATTTCTATATAAGTATTTTTTTGTTATTATTTATTACCTTTTTTGAAGTGTTAGTTAAATATCTAATCATTGAAAAGAATCTTTTATAACCAGAAAATATTCTGAACAAGAAATGTTTGTTATTTCTAATTATATTTGGATATATATATATAAATGGAGAAATTGATTTTTTGTGCAAAAGAAAAGATTTCTCACATTTATGATATTTTTCCACTTATAATACAGATAAAAGCATTATTCAGGGCTTAAAAGACCATAATTTTTTTTTTACAAGTGTTGGAATTTTCAAGACTTGAAATGAAAGTGTGAAAAATAAATTATAATCTAGCGATTTCCTTAACTTTACGATGTTATAAATGTACTACCTACACTCTTGAATTATTGTTTTTCAGAACATCTTAAAGCAATTCCTATTGTTACAGTAAGCGTAAATTTGAATTTTGAAACAACTAAAATTTTGAAACTGTCAAATGCCCCATCCCCCTTTTTATTCAAAAATTGCATGATATATCTACTTAAATTCTTAATAGCTATTTCATACATATCAATGCATGTACAAAAGAATTTAACGATTGAAAATATCTATTCAATATTAGATTTTTGTGATGTTCCAAAAATATTTCTTGTTATTAGTTGTAGCATTTTCTGATCTGGTGTTAGAAAAGGACACTTTCTAAAAATTTCAAAGTGGTATTCAGGGAAATAAAGAAAATCCAATGTTTCAGCAAAAATAAATATCAAAAAAGAAAAGAAAGGAAAGAGAGAAAAAATGCCAGTAAAGTTTTTTTTTTAAATTTGTGCTCTTTATACAATATAACACTTATATATGAACAATGAAACATTTTAGGCGTAGAAGTAAGATTAATGAAGCAATTAAAAAGAAATATGAATAAAAATGCTTTAAAATATTTTAGTATTGTATTATTTTAGAATAGTATATATACCTTTTTTTAAATACATATAGTGGAGTGGGTTTTTTCTGATATCCCCAAAATAGAAATTTTGGTGATATCAGAATAAAATATCAAAATTTTAATAGAAATGATCTTGTGTTAGATTTTTTTTTAAAGGTGCATGAGTTCATACAGTTTATTAGCATAGGGGGTACTAACTCCACTTGACATGAATAGTAACTTACACACTAAAAGTTTAAAAAAAAATTATAGTTTTAATGAAATTCTTTTTCTCTTATTATTGCAGAATTCACTTAGATCTTTTAAAAATGCAATGGTGGACAAATATGTGTTGGGAGCCAAAGTTTACGATAAATTCCAATTTGAAAGAGTAGGTTTCTTTAGTGTAGATCCAGATTCTACACCAGATAAAGTAAGTGAAAATCAAATGTTTTTTACTTGTTTATATAAAAACTTGAATAGAAATTTCTAAACATAATGATTTATTTTAAGCCCATTTAATAATATGTCACTCATTCTTTTTTTGTTGACTTTTTACAGTTAGTTTTCAATCAAACTGTTAGCCTTAAAGAAGATGCTGGAAAAGAGTGATGTACATGTGGACTATATTTTTTTAAAAGATTGAATAAATTCAAAATAATTGCATCTTTCTGAAATCTTTTGTGCTCATGAATCTGAAAAACATACACTATAGTAATAACTAAATATTGTTGACTCTATTCATTTTGCAGTTAAATATGAATTTGGTATGTAGGAGAGAAAGTATCTGATCAGATGTTTGAATAACTGAAGAATACAATTGGTTGTTCTTCATATAGTTTTTCCTAAATTTTAAGCTTGATGGCAAAAAAAAAAAAAAAAAGACTTAAGTTTTGTTTTATTATTTAAAGACAACAACACCTCCAGTCAAATTTTTACAAGGTCTCCCCACTCCCATTTCATACTAAAACCTACAATCTGTTTTTAGTGAAATCAGGTTAATTTTTACTAGCATTTAAGATATCTCCAAACTGACGGCAGTTAACAACTTGCAGATGCAAGACTTTCACAGGTGTGTGTGCCAAAAAAATCCACAGTAACTCAAAGCAAGGCCATACAAAGTATCCAATACCTTATGGAAATTGCAAAAAGATTTAAATCTTCTAAATAGATTAATTTTTTACTATTATTGTTCTTCAGTATACAATCTCAATCATGAGCATCATTTTTACTTCGTGACAATTGCCTGCTGTGTAAGCACATCTTCCCACTGCAAGTGATAATAACTTAATTGATAAACTCTTCCGAAAAGTAAAACTATAGGCTTCAATTTAATTTTATTGGTTTTAATGAATTTTGCTAAGAACAAATACTTTACCCCTTGGATTTTCTTCTCCTATCCATGTAAGTCCAACCCATTTGTTTAAAGTTCACTTTGATAACTTTTCACCTGTTTCTCTCTGTCTGCAGTAGAGCTCTTAAAGTTTCTTTTCTTTCAAAATCATTTTAGTAACTCAGAATTGATTGGTTCTTTTAACACTTTACAATAGCTGGATATTTCTTCTTTTTGTATGATGCTATTAATTCTTTTGGAATGTAAAGATTTCATCCCCCTCATTTTCGTTATGTAAATCTACATGCTATTTTTTTTAAATATAAAAATCATTCATAATGGAACTGAATTTGTGATAATTTCCTACTTAACAGCCATATTTGGAGGTTTAAGAAGTGCCAATGAAAAAATCTGTCCACTCTGGTTTTAGATATTGTAAACCACTTAAGCCATCTTTAAACAATTTTGTCTAAATATCTTTTTAATTGGCCCTTCAAAATGAATGTAACTTTACATTATACTTTCATCCTAGTGGTTTCAATATGCAAAAACCACTCATCTTATTCAAGCAACTTTGAAACAAATTATATATATTTAAAACTATTAGATAAATAAAATTAAGATATTGTGATAAAAGTTTTACAAAAAATATATATGTTACGGGATTAACTATACATTATGTCACTGTTGTGATAATTTATCTACATAAAGACTGCTGGTAAGTTAGTGATTTTAAAAAAAAATCTAATATGGGTAATGGTTAATCTTGGTACTTGTTTCAACTAAGTCAAGTAATTTCACCATTTTATATTGTACTTTTATGAAAACCAAAACTCAAAACAGACCACCTCATAAAGATATGGAAAGTAATTAATGCTTTGGTAATAAATTAGCAGTATACCCATGATATTGCTTGAAACTTGATAGAGTGGCAATACAATCAAAGATATCACAATGAAGTAAAAAAAAAAAAATGTTTTTAAATGGCCATCAGTTCCACCCTATATTCTAATTGAGTGAAAGGAGGAATGTTTTAATACATATTTAATAGAGGTTTAACAAAGGTATCCACAAATAAGAATTATATCAATGCTTACGAGCCTAGGATATGCCATCAATATTAATCTGAAATTTTCAATTCAAGAAATATTGCAGAATAAGAGTAACAAAGCCCTTAACTAAAACAAATGGACCAGCTTTACACAAAATTGAATGTCATGGTAATATTATTACATTAATTGTAAAAATAAAATCATGCTATAATGTTTTTCTTTTCAAATAATAAAAACATTGTGATGTAGTAACGGAGACTTATGAGAATAATGACTCAATGCATGCTTTCAGCAGTAAAAATGTTATCATTCAAACACATCTCGGGTAAATTTTAATGCATTGTAGTTTGTGTCAACATATTTCAAACAATTACAATTTGTCTGATTCTGTCATGACATGTTTCATTTTATATTCTCTTTTTCTATTGATAGTATTTGTGTGATGGCTAACATTATTAATAAAGTAAACCAGAATGAAAAAAATTAAAAATTTTACAATCTAACTAATCTACCACAATTAAACTTTACAAACCACAATGAACTTGCAATTTTAGAACTTCACAAAATATAAACACTTTATTAGACAGAAAGTATATCTAACTGTTAGAATAGTGTATGAATTTACTGAAATTATATCATTGGACTCCGTAAGTTTCTCTGTACTAGTCGGATATTGAGGATTTTAATGACTTAAATTTTCTAGTTAACACAGATCAGAATATTGCTTATATACATAGAGATTAATATATGCCATCATTACATTCAACCTATTTCTATAAAATGGTGGTGGAGTATTCCATCAAAATGATAGAGGAAAAATTAAATATTGAAGCACTAAAAGTAATAATCTTTTCACTTAATGCATGTTGATATATTTTCTATTCCACACATAAAATGAAACTGATTTCAGATAAAAGTTTGTGTCAGATTTGGTAAAAGTTCAAGATTTTTATTTATAAGGTTATTACATTTCTAAGTTGATTTTAATAACTAAGTAATACAGTTTAAATGAAATGGTCAATCAATATCAAGGAAACACAAATTATAGTTATATAAATACACATATGTGAATGTATTCACAAAAATAGCCATGAAGATACAGTGTGCATATATACAAACATTAAATGATAATTCTGTCAAGCCACAAAGTCCAAAGGTCTGTTGAAACCACCTTTTCTGTTCATGTATTGCCTAAATAAAAATTAAGAATAATATAGTTTTCATATTTGAAATATTACATACAGATAAATAACTATAAAATGAATACATACCTGTATTTTCTCTTATGAATAACATGTACACCATATGCAACATTTCCTGGAACATGTTTACCCTGTAAAAATTTTTTTAAAGTTCTGTAAACAATCTTTTTTTAAATTTTAGCTGATAATATTAAAAAAAAACTATTACAATTTGTTTTGCAATGAAATAATCCTAAAATTCAATTAAATGGATAATAAAGCAATCTATATTAAAAATGAAATTGTGTAATCTGAAGTCTGATCATTCTACTAATGTATACTTATAATAAAGCTCGATGTGTGTGAGTTGGCACTCTACAGACCAGACTGTTCCACCTAAAGCTACCAAATTTGTCACATATATACCTTGGATACTGGGAATACGTAACTTAGAGCGATTTTTTTCTTCAAATTTTTAATTAGAATTTAAATTAGTTATAATTAAGCAAAATTTTGACATTTTACCACTATAATTTCCGATAATACTGTCAAACCAACATGATTTTTTCATCAAATCAAAGATTAATACCATTAGAAAGCTAAATTTTTTAATGTTTTAATACAGAATTTAAGCTTCTATTTTCAAAGAAATATTTTAACCATATTTCGAACAAAACAATAAAATTTAATCTGCACGAACACGTCAAAGGGGGGGGGGGGAAATCAGCATTAACAGAAGTTTAAATTAAAAAAAATAAATAAAAACAACCATCAGTGCAAATAAAGTTTTAAAAAAATATATAACTTTCAGCATATGACTAGATAAAATAAATAATAAATGTGATATTTCCTAAAAATAAAAAGGTAAAAATTTCTATGATTGTTTGCAATATCATTAATTAAATAAGTCATCTATATTTACGGTAAACATGATTGAATTGATACAAGAAAATTGTTTCTATTTTTAATGTTTTTTTAAAAAAATACTCTAACTATATTTTCTAACAATTTCTCAGAAAATGAAAGTAGAATTTAACCTGCAAGAGCACATTAAGAGTATACCAGTGATTGCCATCACTTTGACAAAAACTCAAACTAAATGATTAAATTAAATCTTATGGCAAATTAGACTGAGGAAAGTATGAAGGTCAGCACATGTTGAAATGGTAGCGTAATGTTAAGGCCTTATCACATGGTGAAATTTCGCCAGCACTTTTCCGTTTCTACCCTCAAAAACCGGTCAAGCGAGTATCATAATCGACAACTTTTTTGAACCAGTTCAAAAATGTTATCGGAAATATTGACCGCAAACAAAATTCAACCAATCATGTGAAACTTTGAGATCCCGTCACTTTCCTTGTCGTTTGCTGACGGAAAGTACCAAAGATATTTTGTCGTGTGATAAGGCCTTTATGGAATAAATATAAGATATATTTTCGGTATAATCCTACAGCAGCTGACTGCAAATCAGAGAGATATATAGTACAACAAACAAATAACCGTAAGGCTTCTATAATGATAGGAGTGACTTGACTATCGAAATTAGAATATATTTGGCTGATAAGTTATAAAGAGTGAAAGGTACGTAAGCATTGAATTGAAAATTTTAGAACACATTGTACTCATGGCAAACCAGTTGGTCGCCAAATTCAGCTACTTTATTTAAAAGTTCATAAGTAAAAATTTTTAAGAAATCTACTCATTCTGTAAATATTATATTGAACCAGACTGATACATTTTTTGAATGTGTAACAGATAACTTATTATATACAAATGGATGTGTATAATAATGAAATAATCTTCTGCTTCATGGAAATGAAATAACCTGCTGACAAAGCTATTATTTAAAACTTTCTTTCCAGCCTCTTACTTTGCCTTTTAAATCATTTGTATTTTTTAAATGTCCCTTACCACTGATTTCTAGTTAAAAAAATTACAGGTGTATAAATGTAATATTCTTAGTTAAAAAATTAAGAATATTAAATTTGTACACCTTTTAAAGAGTTAACGTACTACAATTTTCCTTATATGTAATAATGATTAAACAAAAATTTATGCTCTATAAGAAATAAAAAATATTTCCTAACCACAAATGAAACATCTCTGCTTATTAAATATATGATTTAACTCTACTGAATGTTGAAATGTTTATCTACATATAATTTAATCAGTATAACTTATTTTTTAGTTGTGGTTGGAATAACACAAGACAGCTAATGGACTTAATTCTAGAAACATACTTGATTATGCTTAAAATCTGGTATATGTAATGTCCTATTTAGAAATTCTCTTAATTGGAAGAAAAGTTACACTTAAAATTTTAATTTCTTTAGTACTTATACTTACCTTTGTCGTATCAAAGGTACCAAACCCCATTATTTTCATCATTTCTATTTCTTCATCAGTTTTCCCTTCAAGATCTTTATCTAAAAAAGAATAGGGAAAATTTTTAACTGTAGATTTGGGGAAAGAAAATATATTTTCATAAAAAAGTATTTGATGGCATCCCAAATTTTCAAAAAATGTAATTTTATCTACTGATGGAAATATTTCACATTATAAAAATAATTATCCTATAATTTTGAATTAATATTATAAGAGAAATGTAAAAAAATAAGTCACACTAGATATCTTTTCATTTGAAAATTGAAATCAAAAAGAATAATAAAAAATCTTTAAGCGCAAATGGCATTTCACATCAGAATTTTTATGACATATATTTGAATGCAGCATCTTTCAATTAAAATACAAATTCAAGAAAATACAAATTAATATGGCAGATTATTGTCAAAAATTCCTTTTTTTTAAATTATTTTATTTCTTGGAATCTTATTTTAGAACCATATCTTTAATATTCTTTGTTTTGCAAAAGACCTTAACAAACATGCAATATGGGAAGTGCAGTTACTGATTATGACAAAATTATTTCTTGATTAAACGTTTTTAAAGATATGGTTCTAAGATAAATGTCATCTCATTTTTGACCAAATGAATAATTATATATTACCTTATAAAAATTTACTAAAGAAAAGAAATTAATATTTCTAATTATGTAAAAACCCATATATGTATGTGATAAACCTTCATGTTGAGTTGCTCAGGAATGAATCAAAGACACTTGGATTTTTTTAAAAAAATGATCTAGTTGATAATTAACCAGCAAAGCATTTCAAAATGTTTAAAATACTATTAGTATTATATTCCATTAAATAGGGATTTTCTCATCTCTTCAATGCATTTTTGTTTTAACTTCTTACTACCCTTTGGGGCATATGAACTATCAGTATCCTTCCTCAGAAGATGAAGGAACTGATTATTTATATGTCACTGGACAGCCTTTTTAGAAATATTACATCTATACAATGTCATTAGATATAATTTAAAAGATGCCAAAACCTTGATAAATACCTGTAATAGGGGTTCGTTCCATTAAAAATTTGGATACAGCCCTTTTGGGAGCTTCTTTAGTAGATTCACGCCCCCTGAAAACAAAACAAAAATTATCCAGCAAAATTTAAATATATTCCATGAAATAATGTATTCTAAGCAAAGTACAAAAAATAAGAAAAGAAGGTAATTTTATTTAAAACTTTTAAAGTAATATAATTTTTTTTTTTTACAAACACACACACACACAAAAAAAAATGTCCAACATTTAAAAAAAAACTATCTTCCCCCAATATATTTTTATATTACTTACTTGATAGAGAAAATGCCATATCTTGGAAGGTATAGCCTATATTTTTGCATATAGGGTAACGATAATATAGTAATAAAACTTATGGTTGAATTAGAAAATTAAATTTTGTGAAAATACTTAAAGATCTGCCATAAAATAATTAAAAAAAAAGATTAAAATACCTTTATATTATATATATATATATATATAGCCAATAAAATCTTATTACATTAGAGACTCTACATAAGAAATTTTAAAATTGGTACATCACAACTATGTTTTCACTTCATTTTAAAAATGAGAACATAGTGAAGATTGACATATTAGATGAACACAGGCACTATAAAATTTAATGAAAATAAATATCTAATATTAATATTCTCAGATTCTAATTTTAAATTACTTTCCAAGTAATCACAATATTTCTGATGATATATTAAAATTTTAAAATGAATGGTAACTATAATAATAAGCTTTATAATTTATAACAAATTAAACCAGTTTCACAATATTTCTTCCAATATTTAGCACTTAACAAAAAGCCAACCTCCCCTCTTAGAACGACCCCCTCTAAGTCTGAATAATAATTATATAGAATATTAGAGTAAAAAAATACACAATTTTTTTCAATTATTTGGTTATTAAGATTCAAATTTAGCACTTTTAAGAAGAAATTAAAGCACTTCCCCAAAAAATATTCCCCCAATGTATGCACATACATTCATAAATAAAAGCCTCAGATTAAACTACAATTCATATTGAAATAGAGGATTCTGATACACAATTAAATGCCAATAGATGGAATCATCAATATGAGACACCAGCATTTGTCTTTTTGGATAATTTTAATTTCCAATTAATATAATGTTATATATACTGTGTTTTGGTATTCCATATCTACTTTTTGGCCCTCTGCCTAGTTAAGTCGAGAGATGGAGAAGAATAAGCACCATTTCCAGAATTCATCATTCTTTGACCTTGATTTTCATCCTATTAGATTCCCATTCAGCCCCCAGAAGTAGGTCTGCGCTGTGTCATTTCTTACCCTACTATATTATCTTTAATCAAAATTGCATACTGATTGCTTACATGGCTAGTTAAATTAGAAGGAAAGTTTTCAGGAATGACAAAGAATATTTTACATAATATCATAAATTATGACAAAGATTATCTATAGTAAATTTCAAAATGTTATCCGATGCATGTACAAAACTATGGAGGACTTTTGTAACTGTGAATGAAAAGCAGGTATATATGAAATTCTTAATTTGGCACAAACCCTAAATTAAATAATTTAGAATTTTGATGTGATTTATTAAATATTCAGCAATTCTAAGGGTACTAATTTTTCAGATTAGTTTGTATTAAATGTCCTATTCTATTTAATAAAATTTTATAATTAACAGGGACAACTCTTTTCAATTAACTTCTCTTATATTAACAAAGAAATAAAAATAAACCACCAATTTATGTCTTGTATTTATTAGGAAATTAGTATATTAGTAATAAATGATTAATAAAGTTCTAAACATCATGCTAGGTTCCATTTTTTAGGAAAGTTCCTTAGTTATGTTTCTGTAAGCTGAAATTACTTATTTGTTCATTCTTTATTAAACTGAAAAGAAACTGAAAATATTATATCAACTCACCTGCTTCAACATATTGCAAAATTGGATAAACCTAAAGACATATTCCACAGAATGGCATTTTCTCTTTCAAGTTGTGTTTATACAATAGCACAAATCCTAGCAAAAATCAATAATATAAAAGATAATTAAATAATATCAACTACATGTACACTAATAAAAGTGCATTTTCAGTTAACCTAACAATGAAATGAATACCTTAGGCATCAAATGCAGCCAGTTCATTGAGGAAAGCATGATTTTGCATAAATTTGATGTCATTCTTCTTGTTGCAAATTTTAATAGCTAAGTGGCATAGTAAAAAGTAATTTTTTTTTCATGTTTACATTAATGCTTGATAAGAATTACTGCAAAGTTAACAGTAAGGTACCTTTAAATGACATTACTTCTAAAAACAACAA